>DWDT01001143.1:0-16918 GCA_018245595.1 Microceris scylla | reverse complement strand
CAGTTCTTTAAGAGTACCTACTGACAACAGCCGAGACGTCCGTCCGTGCCGAGGCACAAAGAACCTTATTATCGAGTTATTATTTTAATATTGTTGCAATACTTTAACAATAAACGACCCTCTATTATTATTTATGCTTATAAGACACTAATGAGCGTGTAGGCACCTCATACAACAACCAACCTTTCCCTGACCATTGTAAAACTTAAAAATGAAGAAATTCGAACCTTATTTCATCATTCGTAAGGAAGTCAAAATGATTTATAAGAGATATTTCTAAAGTGGCACTCCACACAAAGAGTGACACGGGATGCATCTCGAACTGTCAAGTGAAGTTTTGAAAGAAAATAAATGCGTAATTATTATTAGTGGAATATTGTGGAGTGGTCCTTGCTTCGTGGAAACGGGTGTGTGTGGCCGCGCCTTTATACCTACAAGTGCTATCCGAATTTCTTTACCGGTTATTTTATTAGGTCTCGATTGATTTGATAGACATTTTTCTTATGTAATAAGCTATAAAATATACTTACGTTTTATAATAGCATTAGTATTTTTAAGTTTTTAAAGTCATTTGCTTAACACCGAAGCATATATTGAAGAAAAACCAATGTAAGTATTTTTTTAATACAGGAATTTAATTTATCTAGACAATTTTTACCAAAATTCCATCATCATTATCTATACTTTTATCATCCCTACATTGAACAATCAGAACTCTGAGGTGCCAGGATTCGAAGTCAAATAAAAGTATTAAAAATAAAAATATTAAAAACGTTTAAATAAATATAATTAAAAGCATTATAAACAATATAATAAGCACATACGTATATACAAATTATGAAACACGCTTCTGTTTGAGATACTTCTAAACGCTGAACTGGAATTATTCGACATAATATAATAACATGCCTGTTTCTCTCGAAGGTGTAGGTAGAAAGTGTATTACACCTTCACGATTTAATAATTACGGTATACGTCCCACCCTTTAATAAGGAGTGAGCCTAATGCCATGCACGAGGTTCAAATCCAGACTATGGGCTACTACTAGGAATTTCAAGTTCAGTTTTTCTAAATAAATTACTTACAATGTAGGTACCTGCCATTTGCGGTACCTACTCGTACCAGCCTTACTTTTTATACAAATGTCTTGGCCTGCGCGTAAACAAAACCCAAGGCGCCTGCTCAAACACGGCTTGAATTGGACTAATATGAGGACAATAATGAGCCTGATTATGTTGGCGCAAGTGTCCACCGTGACAATCTCTGTTTGTCCCCCACATTCCTACTGTTGCCTCTGTCTGTCTGTTTGCGCGCGTGTTTGCTCGTGGCCCGTCGTCACATTGTCTCCTTATTTATCAAATCAACCACGTGTTTGGTTATCGTTACACCGTGTACAGGCCGAACGGATTGTATATAGTAATCTTCCGGTTGGTTTTCGAGTAGCTCGTTATTTAGTCATGTTTTGGTAGTACCTACTTACAATATTAGTTCCAATAACACTACTGAGGTGTTCACCGTCCTACACGTTACCGTTAATTATCATTTGTCTTATTTTTCTTGATCCCAACTGCATGCCCAACGTGGGGATATCGGGCAGAAATCGCTCAGATAAGGCCCATATCCGAATTTGGACCTAGGTTGACGATATTATGAGTACTAATTTCCTCTTTGAGACGTTTATAATGATATGTAGAAAAAATAGAATCCTGATGAACTGGAAAAAGATACAGTAAAGTAGTCAACAACATCGACAAAATAGAACCCACCTACTATTTTTAAGAATATTTTGTATATATTCATTACACTTATCAAATTAACTTTTCAGTTTTAGTTGTAGATGTTAGTATTTGCCTTAATTTTAATGAAAGCCCATATGTTTAGAATGTTATTAATCAACTGACATTTCAGAATTTTGCAATATTTTCCTCCATATCGACTCGTTGTGTTCACATTGCCAATTTTATAGGTACCTACTAGTAATTTCATTATGGTAACCACAACTAAAATAAACATAGTATATTTCATATAAAAATATACAGCCTACACACATAAAAGTGTAGTTACATTTTCCTAAATCCATGTGAAATTGCTCTCTAAAGCTTCAACGCGGTCACTGAAAAAGCGATGACTAATTTTTCCAATATGAATCCGACCGGCATAACATTTCCATATCTCATCGGAGTAATCTGTATTAATTCCGATATTAAATGGAAACACGGACATAAGCTCAACTATTGAAATCAATTCGGCAATAACGCAAATCCTCATCGGAAATATGATAAACGGACGTATGAATATCGCATCCGTTGCAGCGGACCTCCAGCGCTCCGGTAATTAAAAAACATATTAAGGACATGTCGACGGTATCAGATTACGCTTCACTTTGAATCCTCAATCCGATTAGCGACCGTTCACTTTATTAAATGAGATTTCGCCAAGAATTCTCCAAATCGCTGACGAGACGTTTTCGAGGGGGATAAAAAGCCTAATAACGACCGCTCCGGTTTTAATTCTTCAAACAAACGCTATGTGATTAGATGTCAGTCGCGGCGGGCAAATTATCGGGCGATATTATAGCAATTACGTGGCGATTGGGCAAACCGCTCGGCTGTCGAGAGCGATTGCCCGAAATCGCTTATTCACGCCCGCTAGTTGCCTGGTTAGCGCAGCTGTCGGCCCGGCGCGAGCTTCAGACGGTGGCGTTCCACTTACTTCGCACAAATTATTAATACATTTCAATCATTGACATAGGGACATCCGTTAATATAAACTGCAGTATAGTTACACCTAGCAAAACAAGTATCTACTTACACCATCACTTTCGTCAAATATCGAAATTAACCAGATTTGAAACGAAATCAATATATTATTAATCATAACGAAAAAATTATTATTATTATTGATTCCAATAACATACGCAAAAGATAATGGTACTTAAAGTGTTAGCGAACTGCAATAAGGCAATCGTAAACCACATACATAGTTATTGACTGTGGTAATACTATTTTATCGCCATTTGTAATTCCCTCGCTGACCTCTCGCACCTTGGTACGCGCCAATGTACAGAGCATGGAGCGTATAATTTCCCCGCGACATGGCCTGTCTTGTTTATTTTACTGCGGCGCTGTCGGAAGTCGCCTCGTTCTCTCGTTAACATTATATTTTCATTACTACCCTCGATCATTGTTAGCCGTGTGACTTGCATAATTTCGGCTACAACGTTTTTGTTGTAAATTGAAGCCTTTTTACGCTTCCGTTTCCGCTAATCATGTTTAATCATTGACAAGTTCTGTTATGGCGTCACTCGAAAGTTAAAAAAATACGTTATATCCATATGTATACCTAGTCAACTTAAACGATTATTAGCACGGTAAGTAGATGTTTGGGTTCCTTCAGTTACTGGTAGCATTTATCTCTTATTAAATTTTTATCACAGATTCAGTGGTGAATTGAATCAAAACCAATAATTTACTGAATGTATAGATCATTGGTACTAAAAGTACAAAATAAAATGTAAACAGTGTTCATTTGCCTGCCGCTGATGTATACCTACACTAATCATTCGGTTTGTTTTCTTCCTATTTTAGTTCTCGACACCGAAACTGATCTTGTAACTCGCAAGAAAAGTAAAACATTTTCTTTTTCAAGAAAGCGGTATATAACAGGTTTATTTCGACTCGCCCTCGGATTAGGGTAAATGTCTGAGACGAGGGGGAGAAAGAACGTAAAGAGGAAATAAAATTCAGTTATGAAGTATGAAATCGCACCGGTATCGATTTTGCGCGAGGAAAGGTGAGCCCTCCCTCTTTTAGGCATGTATTGGTTGAGGCCTTTATTACATCGTTCGTTGACCCTGACGACATCTACAGATGTACAATCTCCAAGAAAATAAGAATGAAATATATTCATATTAATATGTCATATCGCAAAACTCATCGCGAGTGTGGTTTCGGATGGGTTACGTGAAACCAACTAATCAACTAGGAATACAATATTTATTTATTTAAATGACACTGATAAATGATAAATTTATACCCTTAAGGTCTGCTACTGTTAGCCTTCAAATCACGCGCCCTATATTTTATAATGTCATAAAACATAAATGCTGTTCAATATTTAATACCAGCATTACATTGCACGCTATCCATGTTAATTTTGCAACACAACCAGCACTTTCCTAAACGTTATAAATTGCAACATTCACCATCACACCGACGCGACCATCATTATTATAATGATCATAATACACACAACCAGTCAATCATCCCGATAACCATATTGAGAAAAATATATTTATTGGTCTGTAATCTTTCCTTTTTGAATACATATCTCAATATACATATGTATATGCAGGTTCATTACTTAGGGTTTACAAAAAGAAAATCAGCTTTATTTTTTACATTACGTTCATCATTTTATATTGAACATTTTAATAATAACAAAAGGTAAAACGAACAAAGAATGAATTTAAAAAGTTTAATTTTAATTAGAGATACCTACTTATATCTTACACAAATAATGTTTTCATATAATTGCTGTACTTTCTCCCAAGTTGCGCATAAAACTATCGCATTACTAAAAAGTTCCAAAGCGTTTTAACAATTTTTCATAAATATACAAAAGAATGACAAAAGGTTAAAGTACGTGAAAGTTTTATAACAAATACGCATATGATAAGGCTGAATTGATGTATAGAGACGGCCTATGATCGTCTACGTTGATTGACTCCGCTAATTATTTGGCATTTGTAGTGGCGAGTACTGCATAATAAGCGGTTAGGCCGGCAGCACGCGCGACAATCACCGCTTCAAACGAACGCTCAAACCGTCACCTCTAACCACATATTAACTTATTGACTAATCAAAATGTGTCCGACGCACCCCCAAATTGAATAATAACCTGTTAAGGCGAGCCGAGACGAGGCTTCGCCACCGAGCGACGGCATTGTGCCGCAAATTGCCGCCAAATTGGGAACAGACTCGCAATCGCAACTCCATTTAGCGAGCGCCTGCACCTGATTGGTCGACACGCCCGCCGCGCGCCCCGTTCGAAAACTCCATTCAAAGCCCACCGAAGAAATGAAATTATGCACTCCGTAAATAAGAACGCCTTTGTGGACTCACTCGCCTTATTTAAACTGTCACCGGTTTCAGAACGAGTCCTTTAGCGTAATGAAATTGCTGACTGTCCGGCGAATGACGGTGTCATTTGAGCTAAATGCGCTGATAAATTGAGGCCAACGAGGTCGGTTCGCTTGGAAGCGGTTCGGTTAATCAATTAGTTGTTCCCAAGTGTGTTAAGCAAATCAACGAGTGTGACTACAAGACGTTACAAAGAGTTGTTGATGGATTGTAAGCGCTCAAGCTTCATTAACTATACTTGTTTGTCGGACTCGTCTACTTAATAGCATAGCCTGACAGCTTAATTACGTAAGTGATTGTTCAATCATGTACACTTCCCACCAATGTACATCATTTATTTTGAAACTAGTAACATATCTGCAATCACTTCAACAATGTAAATGCTTACTAAAAGAGGATAATCAAAACATAAATGAATTAAAAAAAACTCAAACCATAAAATTACTCTATCACCTGTGAATTAAGGGCCTCGTACAAATTAATTTTCATGCAACTAACAACTATTTCGTATGTAATTGATAATCTTAATAAAGTCGTCTCATACTAAATTTATACATATCATTCATACATTAAAATGATCAGAATAACAAAATGATTACAATCAATTATAGTATTTGCAGAGCGGACCGAGCGCGCCACCCGGAGGGATTCCGTCTCTAGGGAGCGCCGCTTAGCACCTTGATTGTAACATTCTGTTAGCGAAAGCGTTATCCCCTTTGTGCGGTGGATTAGATATTGTAAGGGGACGTAAGAGCTCTCTTTTTTATTTAGTGTACCGTGTTAATACACACAAATGTTTGGGCAGACATGTCGAACGCTCGCTGCGGATAAACTAGTAATTTGTAACGGGGTACTACAAAATGCATCGATAGATGTCCTCGCTTATTATTAAATAGCACTTAAGATAATAGAATTAGTGAATATAATTAGTGTATTATTATTTGTGTGAGACAAATTTGATCTTGCGCCTCAAGACACTAACCTGAAGAACACTGAGACTGTTAACAAAATTTGCTAGATATAATAAAGAATAAATAGGGCAATATACATAAAAAAATTTAATTGATAATGCCTCGTAACATATTAACTGTATATTTTAATCACGATAATCATTAAGTGAACGCAAAATTAATGGTTATCTTAATATTACAATAGGTAACATCCAGTGTAAAGGTCAGAAGTAATTAGCGCACAATAGAAACAAAACAAACTCACTTCGGTAATGTTTCGCTTCAAAATTACCCGTTGTTATGAGGGTTAGCTTCCTAACTCCAAATCCTACATGTGGAACTATAGAATCCCGCCGTACCCAACAAATTGTTTCACAAGCGTTACAAATACGACCCTTAAACTAATGCGTCCAGCGCCTCATGACCTCTCGGATTCACAATCGTCGCTCCAAATACCAAAGAGGTGAGAGGCCTTTCGTATTTGGGGATTGTCACATACAAGTAATAAATTGTCGGGTGGGAGTAATTCGCTCGCACGGGCGCTACGCATCATTAACGGGCGTGAATGTGCTGCCAAATTAACAATTATACGGAACCTTTGTGCCTCTATGTTAATTAGGAAATTCGGAGATGCGTACCGTGTTTATATGTAGCTATAACCCGTGCCAATTACTGTGCTATGCAGCAATTTGGGTGGAAGTGCTCCAGTATAGCTTGCACCTACATACATTTAATGAGATGATAAAGACGATTCGAGAAAGGTACACGTAGTAACATTCACAGACCTTAATATTATTTTTTACTTGTTACAGGCTGGTGTAAAGAACTTTTATTTCGTTAGTTCTGCTGTCTTAACTGTTTCCATGCCTACTTGGTTTTTTTCAATACTCTTAGTTTGCTTTCCAATATTTTTTTTTCATAATATATATTTTACACTTTAAAAACGTTAACTTGTTAATTTGTTGGGTATTTTACAATTTAAATCTATTCTGCAGACTGCACTGATTTCAAAACAGCAAACTGCGGAAACTTCGTTTGTTGGTTTGTATCTTGAAAAAAGTATACTTCTAATAATGTTAAGAAACGAAAAGCCTAGTTATGGAACCTTTTTCAAATAATAAGTATACACATATATCTAATATTCATTTAGAAAAGTTCATTCTAAATTACATGTAACATAGGTAATACGATCAAATGAAGAGAACGAAATAATTAATTATCAAATGAAATTGTGGATGAACGTACAAACGTACAAGACACAATCAGAGGTGGTGATAAGGAAATACCTCCACGTGTGCTAGACAGAATATCTCCGACATGGGCTTGGAGCGTTAATCGAACCGGTGTAATTTGCTTCTGTCCCGGAATAATCCTCACACAATTACTCTGTCAACGCGGCTCAGCTCCCATCAATAACAGCACTGCCCACGACTAGGGGTTTGTCGATGCTTTTCTATGATTAAAATTCAAAGCTACCAACTAACCGATTTTATTAATAATTATTATTCCAACTAAATGATTTTATTATTAATGGATAATGATAACCTCTTCAATATGGAAAAAATACTTTTCCATTCAACCGTGCACATCTGTAGTTGTGTATTAAAATATTTAAAACCTTAAACTCTTTATTTAACATAACTCTCCTATGGTATTATTACTCTCCTATGGTATTACTCCTAGGTGTATTTGTAAAATCATCAATATTAACAGGCTGTATCAGCCCAATACTAGAAATATGTAGTCCTCGCCTACCAATTTTCATTTCACACCGAATATGCATATATACATGCTTTATTTATAAATTAGTGTAGGTCGTTTCATCATCATCATTATCATCAACCTGTTTAATGTTCCACTTATGGACACGGGTATATTCTGAGAATGAAAAGGGTTAAGCCCATAGATTTTGCTTGGTGCAAGTTAGTACACTTTAGAAACTTCTAATTTAATCTGACTTATACTAGACTAATCTGCGCTTAATTTATCGATTTAAAAACTTACAAATATTGAATCTAATTACAATAGTAGTAGATAAAAGAATATCTAATAAAATAGATTAAGTTATTTAAAGGGCGAGTATTGGAGCCTCATACATTGTTCACTTGGGGTTCCCTTCAGACTTATTAAATATTCTACCATCAAACAGTTCACGTAGTTTCAATTAATTGAATCAAAATGAGAGTATTATGATATCTCAAAACAATTATTTCAGTGTCGCTTTGACATAAAAACATAACATCGCGCATGTATGTGTCGGAAGAATAGACACAGCAGTGTAGTACCTATTCTCATATTTTACCTCCTATATCATGGGTCCTATAAAATAAAGGGACTAAGAGGTCCTATGGCCTTTTTTGATTCCAATATAATTTGAGGAAATATACTCGTACGGTAAGACTGTGGGTAACTAGTGTTTACAGAAAACACACTTTTATAAGATGGTTAATACCTTCTGGCTGTAGTTACTCAGCTAGCCACCCGGAGCAATTGGAACCCACTGTTACCCTGTCAGCGACTCGCGTCATCTAATCAATAACCAGCCACAGTGCCCTCTGGCGTTCACCCGACCCACGGACTCAGTGGCGAAAATGAAAAATGTATTATTTTATTAGTACCTCTATTTTATTTGTACCTCTCAATTAGTTTTGTTCTATTTAAAGTTTAAACTTTAAACATGGTTTTATTTCCGTCGTAAATGTATAATGTCCTAAGATAGTGATTACATGTATACTTTATTTTCGTCTCGTTTAATTACAAAACAAAACATAAATACCATATAATTACACTTGTAACTAATCGAATGTTAAGTTCTTAACTTCCGGTTTTCTGAATCGGCCCGTATTTGTGAAAGACCCCAAACTAAACCACTATAATTGTTGACGAATTTATATCCATTGATCCCGGTGGAGCGCCGAGATTACCCCCGTGGAAGATAACCGCTGATTTCGTCGGACGGGGCTTATCGGCTAAGTAACCTCCACGTCGCCTGAGCCTGTTCTAAGCTCCGAAACAATCAGACAAGTAGGAACAAATCGTGTAATCCACTCACGAGATTGCGCCGCTCGTAGCGACTGGGAGCGAACTCGATAACATTCGGCTCGATTAGGCACCGATTACGGCTCCACACAACGGAAATTGTTTAATGGAACAACTTGTTTTTCCTCACCATTCATAAACCACTATTAACTAATATTACATGTACCTATCAACTAATATTATATCACTATTGCTACTTAATAATGAAAACATTACGAATATATCTTCTACAGATCCTCCGCTCTGTACAAGTACCTAATTTCAAATCTTATTGGACGTCAGTCGCAGAAGTTGGTATCAAAATTTTTAAATGAAAAAATTATCATAACTTTTCGAAGCTGATCAAAATTTAACGTAGGTACCTGCATAAAACCGCACTGACACGAGAAAATAATTATGAAGTAAAGTCTCCTTCTCCCTCGGAATCAGTTTAAGATAATATTCCTAGCTACCTGCCCTTGAGGGAATGAAGGCTAGCCTCGAGTATGTGCAACTCATAATAATGTACTGCGTTCGATATATGGATCACACATAGTTATCCTTCATTTACTGAAGGTTTTTTCTATGTAGAAAAATGTAATATCTTCACATGATTTCGAGAGTGAAATTGCTTTTAGCTCACACTTTTCCATGTACCAGAGAAACGGAGTACATCCACCTTAAGCACAATTCCAATTACATTCGTGTAACCTCTCATCAGAACATCACGCTCCGTACGAAGTACACAGCACACGTTCTACATTTACATGTACATGTGTGTGTGTGGCGCACTGCATACAGAGTGGCAGACGGGCAGGAACATAATACCGCTGGAGTATTAATTTGCGCGGAGAACGGATCGAGTTTAATTAACAAATTTAATTAGAAATTAACTGTTTCGCCGCGCGCCAGGGCTGCCTCGTTAGCGGGCTGCGCGGATTATTACATGTTTTACATATCACTTTCTCAGTTTTTCTTAATTAATGTAATAATATGTACACCATGTTTGTTTACTGTTATGATAGACTGAGTAAGGAACGCAGTGGATAAAGCCGTGGAAGATGCTCACAAACAAAAACAACAACCTTTTGTTGTAAAAGGCATATTCGTGGACTACATTTTTAAATTATCCGGTTCGCCTATTAATAGACACATTGTACACGATACCTATTTGGTCTGATCTACATTGAATACTAATCATCAAACTCCTCGGGACCTTAGTTAATTCAGTAAACATTTCGTGTAAGGGAAATGAAACTGTTAAGTTTGTATTTATTGTTTTTTTGATGGAGTTTTGATAATGTGACAATTGCCATAACAGCTGACAACCCTAGCCCGCGGTAGGTACAAACTGTGGTTGGTTGGAAATTTGAAAATCTAATTTAGCTGCGTTTTGTTCGTGTTAATTGGTTTGTTCTGCTCAGCTAGTAGTGCTCACCAATTGGATACTAAACAAACATCCAAATTGCTATAATTAAATTGATACGCGGCTTGAAATAGCGTGCTTTAGGTACTACCGAACGGAAACCTGCTCAAAAGTCGCAGTTCATTGTTTAGAAATTATTTTCTTCGTATCATAAATATTAAGATTATCTTCGCGTTTTGTTGTGGCTAATATCATTGCATAGTAAACTATATTTAGCTAGGAATACATTTTATTTTTAAACAACGTTAAGATGAGATACTACTACTTCTAACATAGAAGCTAAGAGATAAAAAACCGGTAACTCAATGTCCGATTCTAACAATCCAGACTTTCATAACAATACTAATATATATTCGATTAAAGAAAATTACCGATTCAACAAGTTTAATATGTAGGAGTGTTGAATAAGTATGCAAATAGGCAAATTCAATTAATCCGTCAGCCGTGCGCTCGCTGAGCTCAGCTCGGGGCGCTGCATCGGCAAGGAATTTCATAATTATGCTACGATTGAAGCTGTACACCGTGGCCCCTATTCTATCAGATTCGCAGATTATCGAGAAGACATTTACGATTAATAACCGCTTCGATTACTATACTCTTTGTATTACAACTGTACCTACTTTAGTCTCGTTAGATAAATAATTTAAATATATTCTTTGTAAACCTTACTAAAACACGAGTCCATCGCTCTTCATAGAAGTAGCAGGAGGATGGTGATATTGAAGATATAATAGTGACGTAAGATGTTTCAGTAAATAATACTTATTTTGGTACATCGTCTGTGGCTTTGCTCATTCTTTTGCATACATAAATTCAATGTGATACCCCATATCCATTAATTTATAATTTTATACCGCTACGTAGAACGCGGCGGACCAACTATTAATTTCAGTCTGAACAAAGTACCTGTTTTTAAAAACTAAGTGTACTAATAATCCTCATCCTCATGTGAATCAAGGCTTTAATTTGTCCTTAGTTCTCTGAAATACACTTGTATAAAAATGATTAAATTATCTACAAAGCCGTAACTCAGTATATGGAGCTCGATTTCTTTTGTCATAGACAGCTCATATGTACATACATTTAGTGTCATCGTAGCCTTCTCATTCTGACCGTAGACTTGTGACCAAAAGCGGAAAGATAAATGGACTCATTATAAATAGATGTTCAAAAAGAATCAGAATCAAAATTCAGAAAAATTCAGTTCCTGAATACTCAAAATTCCATCATTTTATAAATACGAGTAGGTACGTTATAAGTAGCTTTTGATACCTGAAAGTGACAACTGTGCCTCTTCTTTCCAGGTCTGGTTCCAGAACCGTCGCGCGAAATGGCGTAAGACGGAGAAATGCTGGGGTCGCTCCACGATCATGGCCGAGTACGGGCTGTACGGCGCCATGGTGCGCCACTCGCTGCCGCTGCCAGAGACCATCCTTAAGAGCGCCAAGGAAAACGACTCGGTGGCGCCCTGGCTTCTCGGTGAGTGTGCGTTGACTTTATATCTTCTAGAACTTATAACTTAGACACTAGATAGTTCATAAAAGCTTCTTTAGGGAAGCTCTAGAATCTCCAAACAATTTAGTGGATGTTAGTGTTACCCTTAAAGATTAAATCGCCTCCTAAAACGCACCCTGTACTTACCTCTTTAAAGAAGCAGAGCAGTGCAGCACTAATACTTGTCTGATGCGTATCTTTAAAGCGTTAACTATCTAAAAGGACGAGTTCTGGACAGTGGTCATTAATGTGAAAATAGAAAGGAACTATCAATGTCACGAAATTTCTTATTTTATCTGAACTTTATAAAATGGCCATATTTTATTTTTAAAAGTATGCACAATGTCCAAGCATTTAAAATACCTCACCCGTTTCCCAGAAGTTTAAGAGTGTACCTACTGCATGAAGGCACCACCATCATATTCCGTATTCACAGATGTTTGCAAAATGACTTCAGTTTAATTACGAACCTTAGGTAGAATATTTAAGTAATAATCCGGCTCAGTGTTTGCGTTGCTCTGCTCCGGTCTTGATTACATAGACATGAATATACCTACATAGGGAATATGTCATCTGTCTATACTTAAGAATGATTTCACTGTTTATTTTGTCGACGACATAATGAGCCTCCTTGATGTCTCCATTACCTACATTCTTATTGAAATGGTGTATATACAACATTCAGTAACCAGGCAGTATCTCTTTTTTCACTTCATTGCTTGCCACGGGTTTTCTTTGCAACTGCGGGAGGCTTGACTTTTCAAGCCTCCCGCAGTTGCAAAGAAAACCGTTAGTACTTTTACTAAAGCATGATTCTCTAGATCGAGCGGCGTAGATCTAATCAACTAAGTGTTATGGATATTCGAAAGCGCATATTTATTTGAATATAGCCATGTATTTACATACAGCAGCGGTAAGTACGTAGTGCGTAGAGTAGCATGTAGTTTTACATGGAATATTGCCAGCGTTAGACGTTGCTTGTGTTACAACAACCTACGTCCCGGTCCTGGTGACGTTAATAAGAAGGATCGCGGTTACTTAATCATACACAGTGGTAGGCGGATACCTTAAGCAATGTTAGTATAAAGTGGGTAGTTCGAGAGTGCTAACGATGCAAGAACTATACCGTTGTCATGATTTTGTTCAAGAGTCGAGCGCGGGGAGTGACGCAGGGCGCCCGTAGCGAGCCGCGCGCGCCGGCCCGCCGCGGCCCGGTGAGTGCCCTCTCCCTCTTACTTACTAACTAACTAACAAAGAATGAAAGAAAGAAAACAAATGCTCTCGATACCGCACACCACGGTTCACGTAATTAGCCGACTCTTGAACAAAGTCCGATTAGATTACTTCGTTATTTATTATCGGGGTTTCCGTTCGTTTTTTTTCAGAGCATTCATTTGATTTCTCTAATCTTTTGCTTTTTGTTATCTGTTCTTGCAACTGTTGCATGCACTTTTAGTAAATTTTAAGTCGAATTTAATTATAAACTCACAGATCAAAAGGTGAAGGTACTCATTTAGTTATGACGTCTTTGCTTAAGTACCACTTATAGGGACAATTTTTTCGTATTACCTATAATTAAAGGTTGTAGTCCATTACATTGTAAATTAATATCGAAGCAATCAAAACTTCCTTGGCTTATCTCTCAATATTCCCGTGGAAATATAATAATTTCGCACGCCAAAAAATTTTGTATATTCTTTTTCACAGTAGATTTAAAAAGGCTTTCCTAATACTTACCTAATATAGAGATTACTACAATAAATCTGTTTCGGAAAAACTAATTTCGTTGTTAGCTTTGTCACAGACACACGTGATAACTGTTTACAACTATAAAATATACCATATTCAGATATGATTGTGTAAAATCAAAACTAAACACCTACAATTGAAACGTACACAAACTATAAACCAAAACGGTAATTTAAAAAACAAAGTGTCTCTGAAAACGGAGCGTCGCCGCTGAAACAAAGCTTCGTATAATTTTTAATCTCCACAACGAGAGATGCTCATTTTTCAGAGGGAAGCTTCCTCTTGACAACTCTCTTAGTTCTCAAAGCAACAAAATACACCTTATCTCCGCGCAACAAAGTCTATAATTAAAGTGTACATTTCTGTACACTTGTGACGAAAGCAACGGCTTATGAGAAGCCTTTTATTTCAAACAGCGGTACAAAACCAGTTTGTTTAGGCTGACAGCTAAATAAACAAGGAAAAATGTTAGCAGGTAACTGAATTCGGGGACGTGTCTCATATCCGTACCGAGGGCTCACACGTAACAACACTGCAAGATGCCACGCTCTTAACATCCTTTTCAGAATGTACAACTTATAAAATTTTATTTTCCTTCACATTTCTTTCATTACATATCTTCTTTTATGTTTTAGGCATTTCTTATTTATAATCTATGCTTGAAGAGAGTCGACTGTCACAGAGTTAGGATTTGGGTTTTGGTGTGGGATTTTTATTGAACATAATTATCAAATTAGTGTCCACGCTACCGATTTGAAGTAGGTGCTGAAGTACATAGGTGGTCTACCTCATCACATAATCAGAAATATGCCTTCAAGGAGTAGCTATACGACTCGTATTAGTGTGATACTTTCGAATTAGGATCAAAAAATATAACTACTGCTGATTACTCATAGAGTTGCTCACGCAAATAACTATTAAAGAGTGGGAGTGCCACACATATCTGTGTAACCCTTCGAAAAAATATAGGCGAGATAGATCATATATGCGGAAATAAGTGGAATTTGTGATCAAAATTCTTTTATCTTTCAAAAACAACAACCTTCCTTGCAACAGTTTAACAGCTTATTTGTTCTTCGTTCGCCGTGCCGAGCTCAAGAGAAAGATCTAACAGAAGGTTCTGGGATCAATTCCCACAATTGAGCATATGAAAATAATCATCCATTTAGGAGCCCAATTTTGGTGTTTTTGGGTACTTTATCAAAACACATGCGAGCTCTTTACTTTTTTTATACAAATGATCTCTGCAGCTGTTTTCAAAGGAGTAGCAGACACTGGACAGTGACGTCGGAGAATGAACTTATTATAAAATAGATACATATAAATCTATGTATAATATGAAAATGTTAAAATGAGCTCTAAAGATACCCCCTTCCATATTATATTTCAATTTGGCATCAACATATACGTACTTCATTGAGATGGTAGCGGGTAGATGGTAGATAGAGGAAGAAAAACTGTGCATAGATTGAAGTATAAGATAGGGAAAGCTACTCCGCTCCGTATTCACAATGGAGCGTGCAGCGATTCAATTAATTTGCCTGCACTCGCCCGCTAAGGCCGCCGTCAAACTGCTCATACATTTTAACACTAGCCATTATTTTTATTTTTCATATATCAAGAGTGTAATGAATATAGAGTAAGAACGACAGGTCTGTAACGATAGAGGTACTCGCTACTCGGTGCTCTGTATTTACTCTTAAGGGACCTGGAATAAGCATGAAATAGTAGAATAACGTTCATCACACACCGTTTAAAATAAAAACGCCTGAAAATAAATTTATTTGTACAATTGTAACTACACTATTTTAAGTAATGACCGTATTATCTGTGTTCTTAAATTTCTTAACAATTGATGTCGCTCTAAATACAAATTAGGTTTTTTACAATTGTATAAGATGTGCTGTTTTAAGTATATCATGATGATAATTGGTGAATATGCTGTATCCATATTACTTTTATGTACGTGCAACAAAGTAATCAGTCATATAGCTACAAATATCCTGAAATCATCTTAAAAACTTAAACGTACTGAACTACAAATTGCCGTTTGCATCACAGATGCGGATCCATTTTATTAATGAGTCCTATATATGTATATTGGTATATCTAAAGGAAATTTATTGAAAAAAAAAAATTTAGTTTTGATTAGGATTTTATTTGTAGTGAGTGTTTCCAACAGGCTATATGTACTGAAAACAGTATCTAGGTTACTGGAGAATGTAAACCTACATATATACGTCTATGTTTAGAATAAACAGAGGATGCATGTGGATTTACAATTTGATATGTTCAAATTAATGATTAAAATACAGTGAATTTATTAAGTATAAAGTGATCCAAGGAGTTAATTTAGAGTTTAGTCTTATGCTACTTTTAAAGTGTTTATTTTTAGTTATGAGAACTAACACGAATATGTACTTAAGCAATATATAATATTTGCCTATTTTAATTGTTTATGAACGTAGGCATAATCATGTGAATTTTGTTGTTAAAACAATACAAAAATACAAAAAAACCGGTTCAAAATAAAGCAAAAACTAAACGAAAATAACAAAAAACGCAATCAAGATATTAAGTCATCAAGCCAACACTTGCATTAATTTCCCGAACGATATGCACGAAGCCTTACTTGCCCCCTAAGCCTGCGCAATGCGCCCGAGGAGAGGGGAGGGGTCGGCCCCCAAGATGGCCGCCGTATTGTCTAAGCCTTGATTAAGGCAGATTTAAAGGGTTTGCGCTTACATATTAATTATGTACTCAACTCCACTCGGTTTTTACCTGAGTGTACATATTTAGAGTCGCGGCCGGAAAATATTGTTCTTTGTTATGTACGCGGCGCTTTATGTACGCTGTAGCAGCCTTTTGAGGCTGCCTGCGTCGTGACGAGCTATGTAGAGCAGCGCGGAATGCGCTCACAGCATAGAGTGCGGTGATTTCCATACTTTACAGGATTTGTGTAAACAAAATGTTGTTGTTATTAGATTACATATTTTTTTAAGATAGTATATCAGTATTTTGTGTAAAAATATTATCCATATCGTAATACAAAGTGATTATTATCGATATTAATTGATATTAATTGATATTAATTGAAAATATCTCAGATTTTTTAAAACTTTAAATCTTTCTCGGGATTT
>DWDT01001142.1:0-16920 GCA_018245595.1 Microceris scylla | reverse complement strand
TGCAATTCTTTAATTGTTCTCAATTAAGGCGAACCTAGGTATCGTGGTTTCACTGACGTTACATTAAGGTGCTAGGTATGATACCTCTCAAATATTCATTACTTATTGTGCTGAGATATTGTGCATTATGCCTTAAGTTTTTAAGATTGGGTGCCCCTGTTTCACCGCATTACGTTTGCCAATGTGCACATAACATATCGTTTACATACGTCTCTTTATACAAACTGATATTACATACGATTTAGTTATATTATTCTAATATATTGCTATCTTTTTCATATTAGTCTATAGAAAATGTCATACGACTTTGGAAGTGCATTATTATCTTAATTTTGCGTTGCATTTAGAAATAAATAGTTTCAAAAAGTGCCGCTAGAGGCCACTAGTCTATAAATTAATGGCGGTGGTCAGTTACGTTTAAATTATATGTATGCACCGATCTTATTTTAAGGAAATTAAGAACAAAAAACAAATTAACGCTTAAACATTATTTTAGAGCTTATTAAAAGGAAGTTCAAATTTTCATGGAAAAAGACTAGATATCACATGGTTTGAGCTATATCTATCTTGCCTCTTACTTTTGTACAGAAATAAAAAAAAAACAAAAGAATAAAGAAGTTACGTTGCATCGGTGATTTCATTAAAATTAAAATTAGTTTATTGGCGACACAAATCAACAGTAAATTAATCTTTAGATAATAAACTCCAATATCAATGTTTGAAAATCATCATATACAAATATAACAACGAGTGTTCTCAAAGTTATCTATTTATACCATGTGCCTGTAACAAAAAAATGTTAACAAATTCAAATAACAATACAGTTATATCAAAAAGTTACCTATTAAAATTATATTACTTATTGTATCTACGCTGTGATATGCAAACTCCGGTTCTGTAAATTAACAAATCGTCCTATTCCAAGTATACAAATCGAAAAATAACGATGCACCGAAAAAAAGTCAAGTAATTCCTGGGCGCCAAAATATTCTGCCAAAAAAACGTACTGGTCATTCAAAACCATTGTTTTATTATACAGCATTTTTTAACATAAGTACTTATATAACAATAATAAAATATTTATTTTGCGCCATATCGTAATTCATAAAATATTATAGTATTGTTATTTCCGCGAATTCTTGGAGGTCAAGTATGCATCGCGCACGACTGAAAAAAATGCTTTGCAATTTGAAAAAAGAACAAACATTACAACGCGTTTATGACTCGACATTTACGAATAATTTTATAGTTGGTCTCAGTCGAAAAAATTGAGCATACAATATTTTTAACACATTATAATTAATTACAATTGAATAATGAATAATTTATTGCACAAATTGTTCACACTAACGTTCTAAATAGTAACACTATGGCGGGAATTATCTAGAAAACGTATTGAAATAAATTAAGAGTATCTATTGTTGTGTTACCACAGCTTAATTCTATTCGAACTATATTCACCGGCAGTGAAATGATGCACTTGCTGTCTAACAGCGTTTATATATTAGCGCACACCGTATCGTGTGCCAGTATTACATGTACACATGTATTGTATGTCCGACTGAATATTATGACTCGATACATGACATACTGTGCCATTCTAATTAGTTATAGAATTACGATCAAAATGATAAAATAATAAGCACGAATTGGTGACTTTTAAAAAATAATTTGTAATTTAAAGGCTTTTATTTTATTGGTAAGTGTGTTCGTATTAGGAATAACATATGTACATGATTTAAAGCATAAATCCTATGAAACCAAATCTGGTTGAACTTTTGTTATAGTTACATGAAAATCCGAGTGATATGAAGTAATTACTTGTAATCATGTAATTGTAATTTAATCATCATGATTATTGAGTTGATGACGGGTATGGTTTAGAATCAGTCAGAAAGATTACGGTCACAGTGGGCGGAGTTGATAACAGCCGTAGAACTTAGTGTATGGATTCTGCGATGACCCGAGTTTCATATCATTTGATACGGTACACTAACGAATGTCTCAGTATAGATACATTTAAATATAAAGCAGTTTTCTAATGGCTGTACGGGTGTGGTGCGAGTTAATATATAAACGCTCATAGACAATACAATACGCCCACGCGATAACGTCGTCAGTACCACACGCTGTCATGCACGCCAATAAAATCTACATCTTACCATACCTACCTATCTATTTGTAATGAATAATTTATCTTCAATTTCTTTAAAGCGTACATTTTATCCTTACCTTTAGGAGATTCTTAATCAAATATAGTATTTGGAAATAATTCCAATACATTTTCCGAACAACATAACCGTAAAATAGATTCAAAATGGCGCAATAATGCGTCCAGCGTTGTCGCGTTCATGTCTCGACGTCTCGTACTGTTAGTGGCTAGTGCTCTTACAATAACTAAACAAACAGTCTTTGACTTGACTGGTCAACTTAACAATACGTACTTTAATAGGTGGGATTGTGTAAGAAATCGACATAAATCGTGGATTTTGTGTTGCTAGCTGACGAAATTTTGAATAATAATAATAATGCTTCCCATTGGATTTGGGTTATATCTACTAAATTTGTTGTTATCCCAGCGCGATAGTAGCACGGAATTCGAACGTTACTAAACAGGAGAATACAATTATAAGTAGGTTCTTATGTTTAATTATAAATTATTCTGTGAAACTTAAAAAGATCCATTAATTTTAGAGTGTGTGTGTCTAATCAATAACACGAGGGGTGAGTAAAGGGGCGAACATACGAATTTGAAGATCATTATTATACTAGTGCAACACGACCACTGGGACTCGTTCGTCTGAACTTGAACCAGGTGTTGTTTTAAATAAATAAGTGTATAAGATAGTATCTAATATACTTTTTTACATATGTACAGTTTCAAATTATACGAGGAAAATAGGTACACGAAGGATAAAAAATAATTGTTTTGTACTTGTAAAATAAAATGTTAAAAATATCAAACCAAATGACAGTATCGATTTTTTGCTCAACCTATTCAATATGCCTAAATTCTACCTTAGATTATTTTGTCGTGTTTGTATAATATAAATGATTTAATTTGCGCGGCCAGTGCTCCTTCAGGCTACACAACATGCAAGTCTCCGAGATTATCACTCGCCCAACTTGCCGCCTTCTAAAATCGACTTTGCTATTAGTGCGGGCACCATATCGCTGGCGTCTCGGGTACGTCGATCGGGACAGTCATCGAGCTAGGCGGATGGGTCGTGAGCGTACCGGCCGCGCTGAGTCTTTTCCCTATATAATTATTCGTAATTAGTTACAATAATAACTACATATCATATAATGTTGGTATGAGCGGTGTCGTGGATGCCCCCCGCTCATACCTAAAGCGTTTAGGTGATCGCGCGCCGCAGCGCCTGCGCGCCGCCTCGCGTCGGCTCCAATCTAATTATTGTTATTATGGCACGATATTGTGTTCGACTCCGCGAGCTCTCGTCTAGAGCGTCGTCTCTTTAGTACCTACAGTTATATAAAAAATTTGCTCCTCGGCGCCGTCGTGCGGTGCGAGTAGACTAACAATATTATGTATAATGCCAATTGTATATTTAATATGAAAACGCTAAAGGCAATTATATCGTATCGTTAATTGACATTTGTAATGTGGGGTCCGCAGGCGCTGCGGACTGCGGCGTCACAGCATCCACATTTTATACGTATGTACATTAGTATTACTACTTCAGTCAAACAGCTCTGTGACTGAACTCGTACCTAACTCTTTATTACTTACTATAATAATAGGTTGTCGCCAGCACATCGACCTGCTGGCGACGAAGGTGGGATATTTAATATCAGCGAACAAAATGGATCGTGTTTCATAAACCGAGGCCAAAGATGGCTAATAGCATCGAACCGAGATAATCTATTTTGGTCTTCAATAGTGATAAAAGTTGATTGCAAGTCAAACGCTCACCTAATAACATAAATTGACATGTAACAATCGAACCGAGTTTTAGGTGTGTTACTTGACACGAGAAAAAATATTTCTAGGTCAAATTAAAGTATAAAGGTATCGCAACGTAGGTATAATATATGTAGTATACCTAACAAGTATCATGGTACTTAACTTTATGCGTATCAAGTTTTTTGTAAAATTCTTATCACAATTTTAAACTTTATCTGGGTTATCCATCGTTGACTCGGTTTAAAAGGGACGCACTAAATAACTCCCTCGGTGAATCCTTCTCGCAGTATATTTGGGAAACGCGATTCCTGCTCGGAAACGGGTGTGCCGTAGGTTAACTACACGTTCGAGTTGGGGGGGATACCGACGCGAGCGTCGACACGAAATTATTAAAATGCGAACCAGAGGTGGTACATACGAATAGTATCGAGCCCTAAATGAATATCGACATCGAGCGCGATCGATAAGGTTACTAAGCGGATTCGGTGGGTGCCTTGTAGGTGGAAGCGTCGCCGCGTCAGCAGACGGTCTCGGCGGGCGCGGGCGGCACGGGCGCGGCCAGCGGCGACAGCGCGGCCAGCGGCTCGGGCGAGCGCCGCCGCAGCGCCTGGCGCTTGCGGAACTCCAGGAACTCCTCTTTCATGGCGCGCACGCGCGCCTCCACGTCGTCGCGCGACGGCCGCGTGCGCGTGCGCTCCGGCGTCGACGGTGTGGGCGTGCGCGTCGCGCGGTCCCACTCGTAGTGCACGTCCACCGAGCCCGCGTCCGCCGCCTCGCCCGAGCCGGGCCGCGGCGGCGGCGCGGGCGGCGGCGGCCGGTACGGTGGCGGCCGCCATTCGGCCAGACTGCCCGTGCGGCTGCTGCGGTTGTGCTGCGACGAAGACGCGTTTTTGCTGCCGAATCCGCTCGAAGACGACCGGCTCTCGGGCGACGCCTCGTGCGGCGGCGGCGGGAGCTCGGACACGGGTCGCGGGCGGCCGTGGCGCGGAACCGGTCGCGAGCGAGGCCGCACAAGAACGCCGGTAGATGCGCGCAGCGGCAGCGGGTCGTGCGAGCGCCGCAGCGACCGCAGCCGGAACGAGGGGGGCGTCGGAAAGGACCCGTCCGCGGAGCTCGGGAAGGGCACGGAGCTGAGATCTGAGATGTGCAGGGGGGACCATGGCGTCCAAGCGGGTGCCCAGGGCGGCCAGGGAGGCCAGGGCGGCCAGTGCAGCGCGAGCGCCGGCGAGGATGCACGGAAGAGCGGAGGGGCGGCGGAGGGCCGGAGAGGGGCGCGGAGACGCGGCAGAAAGCCGCCGTCGTCCGAGGAGGAGGGCGCGAGCGAGGGCGCGGGCGAGGCGGAGGCGGCGGAGGGCGCGGGCGAGGCGCGGCGCGCGGGCCAGGCGCGCGGCTCGGGCCCGCAGCGCGACGCCGGCCACACCCAGTGCGCCGTGAACCGGAGGCATTGCACTATACTCGATATTCCGCGTTCACTAAATCTGAAGTCGAAAACTTTTATCATTATAGTGTTCCATGTCCGTCTCAACTTTGTAGCTCTAGTGTATAGAATAAAATATAAGCTGCACGTTGCCATTAAAAATAAACACTAATCAAACTTTTTTTAAATGAATAATTATATCAGCCATACGGCAGAAATATTACTGACCTGACTTCCTATAGCGCGAAGGCGTTTAGAAAAAAATATAGATTAATAAATCAATTTAATATCGTAGTAGTTCGAGTGAATGATACTTACTTCTTAAAAGGCACTTGAGTGCTGTCAGCCGCGCGAAGGTCGGTGAGTCGCGCTGCTACCATGTTGTATGCTGCAAGCGGATAATTTCTGAACATTAACGCAGTGAAGGCTGCCCGCGCCCCGCCCGGCCGCCGCCCGCCACCACGCAACCCCCCAGTAACCCGCACCATATTGTCAACTTTAAAGCACATTGTATATTATTCACGGAAAAATAGCGCAAGCATAACAAATTATTGGGTGTTCAAATTAAAAGCAGTGTGTGCATGAATGCGGTTCTCTTGATGAAATAATGATTGAAGTTCATTCCTTTCTTCCCTTACTCCCAGTCCCGTGTGCATATCTGTGCTAGGCCTTACTCGGTCAATTGCTCATTGTTAATATAACTTTATTACTATATTAGTAATTATTATTAGTTTTAGTAATAATTAAATAGTAATTTCATTAGGTGCGTACAAATTAATACAAAATAACTAACTGGAAGTTCCATTTGCGAATTAGTTTGTGATTGCTAATGGAAAGCGTTATCATGCAAGCAAGATAGGTTTTTCACATTTTGTACCGCATTTGATTTCAGTATACGATATAGCAAACTGTTGGATAAATACAGCACAGTTTTGTTCACATTTAATTCAAATTCAAATTCCATTTATTCAAAATTGGTTCATAAGAACACTTTTTGTACGTCAAAATGATGCTACCACCGCTTCGGAAGATGCTTCACTATTGAGAAGAAGCGGCGAAAGAAACTCCATAAACACACCATTAACCCATATTTCCATAAACACACACATTTAACACCGATTAACAAAAAACGATGTTAAAGCGAGGCACAAAATGTGAAAATACGTAAAAATTATGTTCAAAAAAATGTTCCCTTCCCGTTTTAGAAGAATAGGTTACCAAAAAAGGTGAAGTTACCTTTTTTACTTTGATTTTGAAAAATCAAGTTATTTATCGAAGCTATTTTATTTATTTTCTGAGATATGCTCAGTCGTGTACATATCTCTAAAGCATAATATCAACCCACGGAAATTCCCGATATGACGTTTGTAAGGATTCATTAATACTTAGATCTGATTAGGTTTGAAGTTAATCGGCTTACCTGTTCCACAGGTATTAAAAAATATAAATAAACAAATATTCACGTTTTTTTTTTAAATAACTTCGATAATTTTCAGCCAATCTTATTTCAGCAAATATTTTTTTGCGCTAGAAAACTGCGTCGAATGCTGCAAATCGATTTGAGCGTGAATTGAAGTGACGTAACAAAGCGTATGTATTAACATTATACGTGTAACATAAGCACAATACATAAATAAAATCCGGCAGATGCATAAGAAATTATTAAAAATATGGGGCGATTTTTATTCATTAAATTGTATACAATATGAAGTAAAATATATACGAATGAACAAAGGCGTGTTAAGGGCACATACGAGTAGATACATGCGTTTTCACATACACTGATACATTTGAAACTGTATCGTTACAAGCATCAATCGGTAGTATTCAGTACTTAAGCAGACGTAAAAGTGTCATATCATGATAAAGAGCAACATCGGGTGGTTAAAAAAAATTAGCTTTTTCACCGACAATATGGCAATTTACTTAGTCTCGATTAGAATCAAAGTTTATAAGGAGAGAGCATCGTTTGCGTTCTCAAAGTGGAAACACACAGAGCGAGTGTGGGAGCGCGGGCGAGCGGCGGCCGCCTCGCGCCGGACCCACCTTTCTCCTGCTTGCGGCGCTTGCGCTTGTTGCAGATCTTCACGGCGCACACCGACAGGATGATGGCCACGATGAAGAACAAGATGCCGCCCACCACGCCCGCCGTGATGGCTTTGTGCTTCACGCGCGCCGGCACCGGGAACTTCACCTCGTCCGAGCTCTCGTAGCTCGTCGCCGAGTTCGCCAGCACTCTGAAGTAGTACGTCCGCCCGCCCACTAAGTTTTTCACTGCAACAGACAAAATGGGAACTAAGCATTTTTGTTGCATCTACGCGTGGTTAGGGCGGGGAAAGAATAACAGGAACGAATAACGTGGTGAGGTGATTAGACACAGCTGTTTAAAGTGTTCTCGGTTGTTGTGAATTTACCCAAGTAGCTGGTCTCCTCGGGGCGGATCTGCCCCCGGTTGAGCGTCTTCCACTGCGCATCGGTGCGGTACTTGATGGTGTAGTACTGCACGAGGTGCGCTCGCTCCAGCGGCGCCTGCCACGTGATGAGGAACCCGTTGTGCACCTCCGTCACTGTCAGGTTCCGCGGCGGACCCGACTTCGGACCTGCACCCACACTCCGCTCACTTTAAGTCTCCTCGTAATTATAAGTTTAGTTTCTGTAACTTTTCCATTTTCAAATCGGTAACGCAAAACTTGAAATTCTACAATAAAATATCAACAGCATTCTTTCGAGTGTTGTACGATGTGACTCAGCTATATGTGTCACATAAAAATGAAAGTAGGTTATGAATATAACTATCTAAATGGCACAAAGAGGGCGGACACGTAACGTCAAACTATGACAACACAACACATACCACGAGCTAAGATGCAGAAGCGACATAGAGGTACATTAAACAAACAATTCAATGATGATGTAAGCGTGACATAGACATGGCTATCGTGCACGTAGTCCCGACAACCTGTAGGACTGGCTGCGGGGACTAGTCTAGGTGGAGCGGCATGTGATGATGGCGAGAAAGCCAGTGCTACATAAAGGTATACCAGAGCCTTCGGGTGCTTTTTGAAAAATTTTTTCGTCTATCGGCCCCGCGGCTGTGGGGGTCACCTTCGGTTTGGCGCCTACATCTAGAATGTAACATAGACGGTTAAGACTACTTCCAAAATGTATTAGTCGTAGCCTAATACTGACAGCAATAATCACTGTTTGACTAGCGGTTAGCAACTTTTGCTGCTTCTTAAATAATAAGTCAAATAAATTTGCATTAATAAGGTTAAAAAATTGAAAACCTTGACCTTTATTTTTACGGTTTCCTCCCGTAAATAAATTTTTCATACCACCTGAATTTATGCTTTGAAGAAAAACATAATATAAAACGTACAAGAAAATTTTAAATACTAATTGTAAAATATTTAGTAACAGAATAAACATATTTTTTTACCATCGATACTTAATAACATTAAAGAAAAAAATGTCAACAGTCAATTAACGACATATTTACATAATGTTAATCCCTGTAAGTACATATTTTAGTTTAACAGAATATAACTATTACCAAGTGTCCGTATCGTGATCGCCTTGCTCATCATGCCCTCTCCAATCGTATTCTTGCTGTTCACTTGGAACTCGTAGGTTGTTCCCGGCTGAAGGCGGTTTATCGTAACCTGTTGAAAAGTAGCTCAAAATTACTTATACGTAGTATTTAAAAATATGTTGTTCAGTTACCTCTGGTATTTGATGGTCTTAGAGCAACATTATACTGGCGTTATAGTGAATAAAGTAATCTGAATTTATCTAACCTAACCCAAGCTATCGTTAAACTTACCGAGGTGGCTCCAGACGGTGTGACGGGCACCTTGGTCCAGTCGGAGAAGCCGGCCTCGCGGTACCAGATGGTGTAGTCCTGCTTGTAGTCGGGCCCGCCCGCGTAGCCGGGCTGCCAGCGCAGCGTCACCTGGAACTCGGTGGCGGTGCCCGACACGTTGTACGGTGCGTGCGGCTGCGTGCCCTCGATCACCAGCTGCGTGTCCGCCACTATCGTCGCCACCTGCCGACAGCGAGAGAAATATATCTATGTATATACATACATATCTTCACGTCAAGTCCCTTACGATATAGGCAGAGAGCACGAAGTATGTATACTAATAGTTATGTAAGTTTTTAGGAACATCGTTTTCTCAACTCGAGACTTTAAGGTGGAATGAATTATAATGAATGTCGTCGTGTGTAGAGGGTGTGTAGAGGGTGTGTAGAGGGTGTGCAGCGGGTACCTCGTTGGAGGCGACGCACTGGTAGATGCCGAAGTCCTGGCGGCGCAGCGTGTCGATGGTGACGTTGCCGCCGAGCGCGCGCACGCGGCTCTTCTGCAGCGGCAGCCCGTCGCGCCGCCGCCACGCCACGCTCGGCCGCTGCGTGCCCTCCGCCTCCTGCGCCTCGCAGTGCATCTCCACCGACTCGCCCACCTACCGCGTACACGAACAATACTTATATCTCACTATTACTTAACTATCACTTGACATAACTAGCGAATCTAATTATGAACGAATTAGTGATTTCTTTCGAGCTTTAACGTGAAAAAACGACAGCCATCGTGACGATTTAACAGTTAGGTGCTTTGCGTTCGGTTATTTTTTTTTGTACAGCAAGCGTTCTAAGGCCCTTTCACCATAAAATAATTGAACTTATATTTTAAATACGATCAAAATTTGCTTTGCTCACCCAGTCGGTTTGAAAGGACCCTTATGAATACAAAAAAATATATATATACACGTGACAATAATTTTAATTGTTCATGTACAATATGCGCGATAATAGTCGCGAAAAGCAAACCATTGAACCGACATTTTCGTTTTCATTACAAAATTTTACAAACGAACCCTGTTTAAATTTGGTTGCTGGGTACGTCAATACAAGAGAACACAACAAGAAGGGTTGGTTTCCGTTTTTAGAGTTTCCGTTTGCTTAGTATCCATGACCTTAAAGTTTGTTTTCTTTTTTCATTAGCACATGCCCCATTGAATAGTATTTCGGGGTCCAGTTTCTAAGCCTTTTGTGCCGGCCCTCGGTATATTTCTCTAAGCGTGCAATGCATTTTCTACTTGAAATATCTTTAGTTTAATATAGAAATTAAATATGGCAGTCGTAAATTTGTGTGCGGTGTACCAACTAGCTAGCCATTCACTTACTTTTCGTTACATACCTATAATAAATTTAAAATACCACGGAGTCCATATATAACTAAAGTGGTCGTGTAGAAGTACGTAGTACTCCCATGTGTAATCATTTATTTTATACGTCCCATGGTATAGGTGGAAAGCGTATTATCGAACATCGAGAGCAAATCCAAACTAAGCTTGGAAAATTCATGTTTATACATTTTATAAATTCCATTCTACACCCACCTTCCTTTGATACAGAGGCTCTGGTTCCACAGTAAATACAGGCGGTTTACGTACTAACACTTCCATGGGACCTAAAATGTTCAAAAACAAAGATAACATACAGATTTAAATATAAAACATTAAAATAGTCATACATAATAGCTGTATTGATATTAATTGAACAAAAATCTACAAACAAAAGATCGTCCCCATCATCATAACCAACACTTTTATTTTTCCGATATCGGACACGAGTCTCCTTACAAAATGAGACGGATAGAAAATAAATTATATTCATTCTCCGAAGAATACTACTTATACTATTTTAGTTTTGATTTATTATCGAAATTAAAAAAAGAGACGGCAACTATTGTGCACTATTGAGCTACTTTTTACCTGAGGAGCCTTGGGTGCCTTGCGCATTGTAAGGAGTACAGGTGTATCGACCCTGGTGGTTCTGATTCACACGTGTGAATAATAGAGAGCCGTTGTTCATGATCACTATGTCCTTGGTCTGATACGGCTCCAGCAGCCTCTTATCCTTCGTCCAGGTCACGTACTGCAGTGGTGGGTTTGCCTTTATGTAACATTGGACTACGCCCGCTAAGCGGAAAGGAAGATATTGCACTGTCGGCGTGAACGTTACTTTTGCTGGATCTGAAAATAATTGTCGCGTAAAATATATCTATTGTATAGTAAGTATAGGTATAAGTCTTAATATTATCATCATTATTCTTTAGTTTGTTATAATAGTTAAAGTCATTAACACGGTGAAAATAGTTCGTGTTCTAGAATATTCCATTGATTGTATTTAAAGCATATTCGTCTGTGGGATAAATAGTCCCACAGTGCTATTTCGAGTGATCGATAGGATACACATATATTTGCAAATATTAATTTTTTCTTACATTCTACATTTAAATTTGCTGAAGCACTTTGAGGGTCGCCAATGCCGTTCGACACTTCACACAGGTACTGTCCAGAATCGTCCGCAGCCACCGGGTTGATCACCAAAGCTCCATCCCGCCTGATCGTGACCCTGGTCTCCAGCGCCGCCACTTCCGCCACGGGCGCGCCTTCTCGGAACCACTTCACCGTCACGTTTCCGGGTAATGCCTTGGCTTCGCAGGAAAACTGTACCTTCTCACCTTCGAGCTTCGTTTGGTTTGTCGGAGGCATCTAAAAATGTTTAAGTAGCATTGGGTTCGTTGGTAAGGACATGGAATTTTCAGCAACTCTAAATGACACATTTTTACAATTTTCGTTATAAAGATTATAATAGACTTATTTAATCATTTGAATAAAATAATCTATATAATATGTATAAGTAGCTTATTAGCTTTGTGATTACGTTAAAACGATCTTTGTTGATGCTTACTTAGAGATCAGATCAGATAGCCGTGTGTGGAGATGTCCCAAAATATATTATTAATCACTCACTGTAATCACAGCACCGCCAGCTATAATGACCCGCGCCGTATGCGAGACCTGCCCTTCTCCATTTCTTGCGATGCACGTGTAGTCCCCAATGTCCTCGTGTCTAATGTTACTGATGCGTAGTTCCGTGCCGTCGTTAAATATGCCCACTGTTCCAGAAGGTTCTACGGGATTCGCGTCTTTGTACCACAAGATCTCGGGAGTAGGCGTTCCCTCAGCTTGACAGTTGAGTATTATTGCATCTCCTACAGTTTGAGGCTTATATTAATATTGATTTAGCGCTGGCGATTCATTAATCAGGGTGAAAATAAAATATTCGTTTCTAACATTGGAAATTTAATATGAAATAATTAAAGAATTTTTATTGAACAATTCAAGAAATTAAATGTTATATTAAGATAGCTATTTCCATTTTTGTACATATTTCAAGTAATTTTGAAAGGAGAAAATACTTGAAAGGGCATAATAACTTCATATATAATGTAAAGTAAAAAATAAAAAGTAATGTCACCTCCATTTCCATATGTTTTAAATTATTTTTCGAAACTAATTTTCCATTTGATTAGGAGATAAATTGCGAACCTAAATTGACGTATATAATTTCTTCCGGTGTGATGGAGAAGCGCGGCGGCGCGTGCACGTCGAGGTGGAACCACGTGCCATTCTTGTGCTGATTCGGCGAACGGTTGAGGAACACCACCTTGCACTCGTACCAACCCTGTTTGAGTACACATTTTAAATAATTACTGCTATATATTTCCCAATTCGACGCTAACATATGGTCATCATAGGCGATAATCTGTTATTATCGAGAGATTTCTTGTTTATTGAAATTTATATATCAGCAATATGACCAATACTAGTAAAATAGATTGTAACAATTTCTTTGTTGCCAATATTGCCCTGTTTAAGTATATGTAGCAATTGAATATGTTCTGCTGTATACCTGAATATAGTAGTCGTAGATGGTGATAGACTCCAAGAATTATTTTTAAATATGACAAGATTTTTACATCGACAATTTTGGCGGGAATAAAAGCTCGCAAATTTCGTGTACCTGGTCGGATTCGCGGATATTGGTGAGGTTGAGACTGGCGGCGCCATAAGGCGAGTCGGGCGCCACGCGCGACACTCGGCCCTCATACCCCTCCCCGCTGTGCGTCGGGTAGCTCTCGTACCAGATGTAGATCGGGATGTCCTGCCCCTACACCGACATCAACAGTACTGATGTAATAACATCCTAACATTGGCGCGAACTGCAACAGCTACATACCTTTCACAGTTACGCTCTACCTACATCATTATACTTTGCACAACTATAATAATGAACCACGATACAAAATAAATATGATGCACAGAAAGTGATGGTGTCTTATCAACCTTGTAACGGCGTTTAAATTACACTTTTGTTACTGATGCTGTTACACAACGGACGCCTCTACAAGTATTTGTTAACAAACATGCAGGTTACTCAATATAAGGTGCGTCGTACACTAGACTTGTACGGAGTCAGTGACAGATTACATCCGTACATTTATTGTATATTATGTTATTTGTTAAAAGCAATGTTAAATAAACATCTGATACTGGTATACTGTATCGTATGCTAGTGTAACTAAATATTAGTATGTATGTGGTTATGTCAAAATATGACATGCGAAGGAATAAACAAGGAAACAAAAACATACAGCATGCAGCGTAAGTCCAATAAACACGGTACGAGACTTATACATTAAGGTACGATGCAACTGTACAAAAGTCTAAATTGGCAAAGTGCGTGGGAGAAGCCCACAGCCACAGGAAGAGAGAAACAGACAGAACCGCCGCCAGTGCGCGAGGGAGTGCGCGTGCCCCGTGTCAGCCGTGTAAGCTACGAGAACGACGTGCTCCCAATGCTAATTCTCAGGAAAACTCGGTGCACCCAAAAATAAAAAATCATAGTTATACCAAAATTGAAAAATAATTAAAAAAACATTATCATAATTGTAATGTGGTAGTGTTGTGTTTGTTCGTATCTAACGGGGGTCTGCTGCTCTCTCGGACTCGCTTTGTAGGCCTTTGTTACTGTGGTGTACGACCGGTCGGTGGGGTGGCGAGCGCGGCAGATACAAGAAGGCAATAACGCTGAAGAGGCAGACACAATACATAAAAGGCGTTAGGCAGGCGCGCGCGGGGCGAGGCAGCGCGCGCCCCCCCGCGGCGCCCGCGCGTACCACTAGCACGGGACAATACGAGAAGTCGTTGCCTACACAGGCACTCAAGTTATACTTTACAGTCTGGGTGGCGCGTCGCGGGGACGAGCAGTTCTCTACTGAACAGAAATAGTACACGGTAGATGAGCAGCGTTGTATTGTAAGAGTGGAGTGTGGGCCGTCGTACCGTTTCGCCTACCTTCTTCTCCCACTGCAACACGTACGGCACGGGGATGTCTTCGGGAAAGTCCACCTGGCAGTTGAACACGACGCTCTCGCCGAGGATCGCTGTGATGTGCACAGCATCTTGGTGGTCTTGGTGGCAAGTTACTACAACAACATTTTCCAGTAAACATAGGGTGCTTACACAAACAATAACTATGTGTTCAAGTTTGTCATATCACATTTGATGATGATTTCGTTTCCATCGTGGCATCAGAACTAACGGCTCTCTATACGTTCATTGTAAATAAAAAAATAAAATGCTTAAGTCCACCTTATATCGCGTTTCGTTTTGAAGATTTAATTTTATTCGATTCTTATATTCCTATAAATATATTCCTTAAACAAGTAACGCTTCCATAACACTTAATGCCTTGATTTCAATATATTATATCGTTATTAGAAAACAAAACAAATATAGTCAATACCTTACAAAAATATTCATGCTTTAAACTTAGTTTTGAGTTATATTTTAAGAAAAAACGCAAGAAATTCATAATAAACACAAATGAAGACACTTCTAAGTTGTAAGTATGAACTATGAAATGCTTCCATAAAATCCACTACATCAAACTTAAGCTATACCTTTGTTCGTACACAGGGGTTGTAGGGTGAGTAAACTTGGGGGCACGACTTAAATGTTCTCATGTAGGCGTATTAAACGTCTGTGGCGTAGATATAATTATATTCTAAGATCCACGAAGTTTTCATGTTAACTTTGACAGAACACAGAAATATTGATTGATATATTTAAAAAATATTATTATGTAATGACTGAAGTATCGGTTTAATGTGAATTGGTTACATTAAATGTTGTTCATCATCTCTTCTTTACTCAATGCGACATACAAGATGTTCTAATGTTATTTACCAAGCCAAACCTTAATTATTTGTTCGTTTAACTCTGAACTAGGGTACCGGCATACCTTTTGAACGTTTTCCTTTTTAGAAAAAACGTTAACTGTCAATCTGACATACGCAAAAATAATAATGAGTGTTCGTTGAGATTTTTTAGGATTTCGCGCCCGATGGAAAGCGCGGGATTATTTTTGTTTTTATCGTCTTAAAAATAAATTGTTGAGAAGCGAAAATTTATGGAGAGGGATTGTTGGGGCGGGAAAACTTTTGTGTAAGGACAACTGACCCGGCAAGTTGACTAGCAGTAGCAGGAGCAAGCCGGCGGCGATGTGCGGCGGTTGCTCGGCGCGCCAGCCCATGCCTGCGCTCCCATGTCACGGCCGCGCACGGCGACTCATCGTCGTTGCATCACCTGCCGACAGGAGATTATTATTACGTAAACGTAACATCACGCCTGTAATCCCCGAAGGGGTAGCCAGAGGAGTGGAGTACACTCCCACGTTTCACCAGTTACGTTTAAGTCCCATGGAATAGGTGGTGAGCTTATTGCCATGCATCGGGCACATATCCAGACTCCGAATCACTACAAGAAAATCTAAATTAGAAAATTTTGTAGTGTTCGACCCGGGAATTGAACCCGGGACCTCCCGATCGGCAGTTGTAATTCTTGTGTTCTATTCGCTATTAGTGTATCGTTGGCGATGGAACAATAATCATGGAGCTGTGACGTCACAGTATTATCGAGGTAATGTTTGCGTGTTTGACGCCATTTTTTTTACACTCCGTCGACTCAGCAGTATTAATAGAGGCGGCAAAGGTAATGTACTCAATGAATATAATAATACACAAACATACGGACTAACAGTTTTTTTATATGTCGCGTTCGCGGAAGTCGCCTACCAGTTTGTTGTTGGCATTAACTGATTATAAATATTGTGTTTGAGGAATAAAAATATGTACGATATGTTGTATTGTAGTGAAGGGATATTCTTAACGTATGCCTGCAATTTCCAAAGGGGTAGGCAGAGGAGTGTAGTACACTCCCACGTTTCACCAGTTATGTTTAAGTCTTACGGAATAGGTGTTGAGAAAGGGGTAAAGTTATATTTAAAAAACGTTATATCACGCTTGTAATAACAAATGTACCGGCTTAACTCACGTACGTTTTTCGGGGTAGCCCGACTAGTTTCTGACCTGTACGATGTCCTTCCTCATGAGCTCCCGGCGCTTGCAGCGAGGTCGCGGCGGTACATTTATAAACATGTGTATAAACACTCACGAAACATTTAATATTCGAATATAACTCTAAAAGAACTTATCAATAAACTCCTATTGTCTGTATATTTTTGTATACTACATTGTATTAACATATTTTTCTAACTAAACAGTAAACTTTCTAATTTAAATTTTCTAGTAGTGGTTCGAAGTCTGGATATGTGCCCGATGCATGGCAATAGGCTCACCACCTATTCCGTAGTGGGACGTAAACGT
>DWDT01001141.1:0-16921 GCA_018245595.1 Microceris scylla | reverse complement strand
CCTTGGAACCGAGTTACTTTATGAGTGTAAATTTAATCAAAATTTCATACATAGTTTTTCAGATAAAAGCACAAACTGACCGACGAACAGACGCAGCGGGTGACTTTGTTTCTTGTATGTTTTAATATACATGCACAGATTGGCCGTGTTATATCAATTTGCGTTTAAATTTTTGTCATTTTTCTAAGATCATCGCGAATTCATGTAAATGTCAGGGTCACTGGTTTGTTCGATGGCAGGACCTTTGAATATAACAACTGGTTTTGGAGCGTTCATTTTTTTGCTCAATTTACTCATCATTGGTGCGACGTGGCACGTACTAGAAATGTATGATAAATTCGTTGTTATAATTTTGCAGCTTACACAACGATTGCAACTGGTTGCTATGAATCATGGTATATTTTGTATGTAATACGCCTGCTTTTTCGTAATAAAATTGCGCATTGCATAATAAGAGTATTTGTTATGTTTACATCTATGATTAAGCCATTTCGCTTCTTCATACGTCGGGCTGCGACGTAATTGATTTCCGTCACGGTTTACGAAGAGAAAATGAATCAGCAGTCTCGAAGTAAAAATCTTTGCACTATTATTATTAACCTGTTTATTTTCATATATGTTAATCTTATTTTCATTTAGTTTCACCTAATTATCCAATAAATGTTCGAAAAGCAATTCGAAGATAGGTATTCACGAATACATAATATGGTCCTTAAACGTGCCGAATCTGAAAGGTCGCCATTTCGTCGATCAGACCGTATTGTCTTCCAGTTGCCAACGCAGGTGGATAATTGATCGGGCAAACAGCGAGGCGGCGGAATTCGGTGAAACCGTTACGCAATGCATTTTTTAGGGTCTAGAGGGGGGTAGTCAGCGCTTTTCAGAAATTACAGCGGGCGGGAGAGGGGTGCGAACGGCGGGATATGACGTTCGATTTAAAGGGTAGGCCGGGGTGGGCTCCCCCGGCCGCGGCTGCAGGGCTGTTGACGGGCGCTCCGCGCGTGCGCCCTTGCAGCGGGCGCCCGCCGCCGCCCGATTTCCGCACGAGCGTTGACAGTTCGTCCGGACTTACTTCCTCGATACCGCGCGTCCCCGGCTGTACTCCGGGCACTGCGAGTCCCGCGTCTGGCCGTCAGCCAACCTGCACCTCGTGTACTTTGCTCTGAGCGTTGACGACGCCGATGGCGGATTGATCACACGATATTTCATTATACGTAAGTACAGCCGGCGATGTTATCTCTGCACGCGTCGCTTCGACCTCAAAAATTGCGCTCCTAATCGAATTCTTGGATGGTGCCCTACGGTCTAAATTGGAACTAGAAATCTTCCACCTTGCCAGGGTTCTCAAAATGTAGGCCGCTCCAAGATTTTGACAAGTGGTGTACAAAAGTGTTTTCGTGTTTTTATTTAATGTTTTCTGTGTTGTTTTTGTTGTGATATAAATGTTTCGCGTCACTAGTTGCGATGAGGACATTTTTGTTCTTAAAAATTTCACCCAGCTTTTGTTTTAGTATCATTTTATTACTTTTGTGTTATATGTTACATGTGTGCGCGTGGTGTAATCGATGTATACATATATAGGAATTGTACTAATTGTTAGAAACGAACTGACAACGCAAGCAATTTCTTTGTTTTTCCGTAAGTTTATTTTATTTAATTCAGTATTTATTTATAATGTGTATGTTTGTTTTAATTTGTTATACACTTTTTAAAATTTTATTGTGAAATATTTGTTTTCGTGTATATTATACTTTGTTCTTTAATTCTTTTTATTATTTATTCCTCTTTATTACTATTGTTGTTCCTTTTAATAATTTATGGTGAATTACCATTACTAGTACCTACATCCTTAGTTTTGTCTTACACATCTGTAATAAAATGTTGCATCTCAAAATACTAAAAATAGACATGGCTTTGATTGTGTTTTAGATTTAAAATAGTAAATAAATCGGATTCCATTTTCTTTTCAATGCAGCTACGACATTTTTGATTGACAAGCTGAGTAAACGACATGGATGCTCAGATATATCTAAAGGTTAAAGGTCGATTTTAGGGAATATAAATTTCGTAAAAAATCCTGTGACGTCACAGGTTTGACCTTAATTCGATTTCCTTTGGCATATATAAAAAATATATATTTAAATGATTTAATATAGATTCTCATATATGTATTTAAAAAAAATAAAAAGGCAAAGAAGCCAATGTCTGAAAAAGAAGATGAAATTTGTATGACAGTAGATATAGCTTTTTTTAAATTATAATATTGTAAAATTGCTTAGTTACAACCAAACCACGAATTGGACGCGGCTTTTATTACACATGCCGTTTGTTATCGACTACGGTTATTTATCAAGTCAGATGCAGAAGTTTGGCATTGAACGGGCAGTATTTACGCATGCGCAAATGTTTATCCAGCTGTAGAAGCTGGAAAGTCGGCCGGCGCACGGGTAATTTTGTCAACGCACTTACACTCGTTCTAATTGGTTTTTGGGATTTTCGCGTTATCTATAGCGCGTGGGATGTCGCGACCATTACCTATGTATATAATCTGTGCTTTCTTTTTACAATTGACAGCTGCCATTTGTTAAAACTTAAAACTTTCTGGAAATCAAGGTGCTTACTAGAATTATTTGCGTTTTCTTGACGTTAAGTTATTGACGTTATTATGATGTATATTTTAGTTTAGTTAATTTGATTTCGAAGTTTAAAAGTACCCTTTTCACGTAATTAAGAAGGCCGCGAAGCGTTTACAAAGAACGTCGCTAGTTGGCGCCACTTGTAGTACCTAATGGCTGCGTTCAACTATATAGCCCACTTTAGTCGTGAACTGCCGAATCCAATTAACATACATTTTGGAAATTCATTGTCGCTCATAATAAAATCAACCTCACTTCTTCGTAGCAGCGCACCGTTAAACAATTGTAAGACGGTAAATGTCCATTTTTTATTGTTCAATCATTGATTGTTCAGTGCATTGATTTGATAGGTAATCGATACGGTACGATTGATGTAGTACTAGGCTTCAATTTATTCGCAAAAACGGTTGTTTTGTTCAGTTCGGAGCATTGACATGTACAAGCACTTAAAATTGCTTTGATTTCTTCTTGTTATCGTTGATAGGTTTTTTTTCGGTTTTAGCAGTAAAACTAACCTTTTTTGACTGCATTACGTTGATACAGATCACCGTTATCGTTGATTATGAATACTTCGGGTCATAAATGACATGTCGTGAAATGTATTTTCGGTGTTAAAATGTTCTTTATCCGACTTCTAGGTCTACGAATTTAACGTTATATCAATTTGTTGATAGTATGCTACGATGCAGTGTGATAACAATGATTAGATAACCCTACAAGAATTTTGTAAGCCCTCTCCCTAATACAGGGTGATTGTTCTTGTATAAAAATCAAACCTAACCCATCCATTACACGGTCAAAACATTTTCCAGCTCTGTCTTTAAGAATGGACAAAATAAATGACAGTTGAAAAAAAATTTGAAAAGTTTTGTGGGTTGAACAATATTTATATATTTAAAACGATAAGTGTTTATTAAGTTGAGTAAAAAAAAGTAACCGCTGAAGTGATTTGAGCTTGAATAGTTTTATGTAAATTATATTAAACGCGTAATATAAAATTATTTTCATTTGAGGTTAATGCATATAACAACCTCGCGACGGCACAGTTCTTCTACTTTGTTATTTTAATTAAGCTTAGTTTTAAGATTAATACGATTTTTTATATTACTCATAACATAACATAATATGAAGAAAACTTGCCAAAAAATATTTTAGCGGAAATTATGTATGTACCACACTTAACTTCCGTAGGTACATCACGATCACTTTAAAAGCTTTCGTATAACTTGTTTTTAGATGTTATTGTTTAAAAAAAGAGTTTTTGATAAGTTAGGATATAGAAGAGCTGTTAGTGTGAATATTACCACGCTAGTGTAGAGAGTGCATTGATTTAATTGTTATCAATTAAAAATCAAGTTGTATTATAAGACATAAGGCGCTTAGGGCAGCTACACACTGGTATAATTCCAATTGAAAATTCAGCTTCCTTGACATACACTCAAATAATGCATCTTTTTCTAGTGTGTAAATAGCTTAATCTTCTCCTTAGATTTTTTCATATGGAATTTATAACATATTTAACGCTATTTCAATTTGTTCTCTATTGTACTCCTATTAATGTCCTTAAGCATCAATAATTATGAGTCGAATGTACTCGTCCTATTTTCAGTTGATTTGTTACCCAAAAAAATTGTTCCAAAAATATATCCACAACCTATTTTATACCGTCCTGTGTTCTAATACCGAAACGTTATCAGAATTCACGTGGCCTTGCTAATGTTGATAAGAAAACAGAGTCTCTATTGAAATTTGTTATTGTTCTTTTAATCATTGCACATTTTATGTACATGTATTGTGTATAAGTACCTTTAGGATTGTATACACATGTAAGTTTACAAGATGGCATGCATACATTATAATCGTATCTGGGATAAAAATTTGAAATTCAAAATGTGATCCACTTTTTCACTGAACGACCTTTTAAGGTTGACCTGGCTTGAATTTAATCGGACTGAATATGTTCAAAGCGGAAGGTTACTTTTAATTGTTATAAAAGTCATAGTTGGAATAATTAATATTAATGACCATATGCCAAAAGACCAGTTCAAGGAACGAATGCGAAAATCCGAATGTAGAGTTAAGAAGATCACGTGTTCAAGGTAGAGGAGTTTATATTAGTCTGTAGATTCATAAATGATAATTATTACGTTTTTCATGTTTCTCAAATCTGACAAGCGATATACGAGAACATTTGTTGCCAAGTGCATTTCCAAGTATCCAATAAAGGTTTTATGGTACTTTTTATACCAGCTATGCTTCAGGCTGCAGGCAGATGCTGGATGCGACAAGCCGAGGACAGGGCGCGATGGCGCTCCTTGGGGGAAGCCTTTGTCCAGCAGTGGACTGAAATAGGCTGATGACGATGACGATGACGATGCTTTATATAGCCTTGAAAGTTTAAGCAAATTAGATTACCTGATTTGAACCACTTAGATTATAATTTTTTTAGTTGAAAATTTTAAAATAATAATCGAAATTTTAAAGATATTTTTTATATTCAATTAAGTCAATAAGAACTGAGGATTTAAAAATACTTCACATATCATATGAATAAATAGATAATAATAAGCTTCGTTCAGAGATAGTTTTGTTACACACGTGACGCATATTTCTACACATCAATCTGAAGGTTCCTCGTTAGCCTGGAAGCCTTCAAAATATCTATACATATTACTACGATCAATGTCTGACTAATCTTTAACACGTCGTAATATACCTTATAATAGTAACTCATTAGAAAAGTAAAATATACGTCATAAGTATTCTAAGAAAGCAATAATTTAGTATAAAATTAGAATTATCTTAACATACAATCGGCAACCCACAAATTAAACGTAAAATATGTGGTCAGCCGAGGTCGCCCAATTTTTACGACTCAATTGATAGTTGCATGTGTGTTTGAGGCAATCGATTGTGCAATATTGATATGTCGTTGAATTGATATTGCGTCCTTTGCGTGCGATTCATGGAGATCTGTATGAAAGCTCTCCGATCGCCGTGCGGATCAGTTTACAAGTGCAGTGATCGAAAATTTTATAATGTATTGTTAAAGTAGCTTTATAATTGAAATGTTTTGCAAACTAATTCGTATTTATGAAATATTAATAAAACATTTCGAAGAAAAATGAATGTCTTAATGAATCTTAATTCATTGTTACTATGGGCGTAAAGCGAGTTGGAAATTGTTACAACAAAATCTAACTTTTATGGAACTGTGCAAGAATTAATGTTAAGGAACGTTTCGAAAATTATATAAGGAATTTTTTTTAAGGTTTGTGGTCATCTCAAATAAAATATTTATATACGAGTATACCTACGTCAATATGAAGACAATACAAATAAAACTAAAATTGAAGGTAACCTTTACTGAAGAACCGAGGCACTGAAAAGGTGAATTTCAAATCAATTTCCAAGTTGTAAGGCAACCGGAGATTTTAGTTGAACAACTTCGTGAAAGTATAAGGACTTACTAAATATGTACCCTTGTAATGGGACCGCTTTATCTCGGAGTCGGACGTTTTTCAGTTCGTTTATGGCATTGAAAGTTATATGTACCGTCAGCTTCGAGTATTAACTAATAGGTATTGTGTAATATTTTTATAATATTCTTGAATTTGTTTTTTTGCGCCAAAGCTTTAATTATTCAATTTCAACTGTTTTAATGTTCTGTCAAACACGTAATAATGTAGAGATTGTTGTGTTAAATAGTAAACAGATAAACGAATATATAACAAGGTCCGCGATTGTATTCGTACAGAACGCTAACAAGCCTTGAACATCAACTAGGCGACGCTGCCTATAGTGAACGTATACGTATATGTGAGGCATGTATCGCATAGAGCTCATAGAAGCACTATGAATGCGGCCGCGGCGTGTGCAGAGGCGCTGCAGTGACGGCCGACGAGGGGCGCCGCTCTAGCCGTCTTTTTTTCATTTTGCGTGCGTCTTTTTTTGGCATCGCGAGTTAACCTTGGATTTTTTCATACCGAAGCGCTGCACGTACGCGCGCAAGTTTCGGATAGTCGTAGAACGTCCCCCACTCGACGCGTCCGAATTTTCTGCATTCGGACGGCGTGAGGAGTTTTCGGCGGTCGCATTCGCGAGCGAGGCTCCCGCCGGTTAGGAGCGACGCGGCCGTACCTAGATACTGCGCACTGCGGCGATCGGCGCCAGCGCGCGCTGCAATATGCGGAAGTGAGCACGGACATCGCCCGAGGCACGGTGCTAGTGTTACACGCCAGTGATACGCAGTGAACGCACACTCAGTGATACGAACTATGATATTTGTGCACGGCTCGACAGAGCTCTAATGGTTTTCTATTGACGAATTTAAGGACAGTGGAACTTGTGACATTCATGGAATCGAGGAAAGTATCGTCTCTTCTATTATTTAGTTGCTACCGTTGAAGCGTTATCGATTAACCTCGAATAGGGGGGTCATTCGGTGGCTGAGGTAAGCTAGAGCCGTGTACGTTTCCATGCGAATCAATCTTGAAAAGCGATACTGTGTATTAAGATACGAAGTCATTGATAAATACGTGTTGACACTCGGCAGCATTCGATAAATTTTAAGCGAGTTAGGATGTAGAGCAGTTTGCGTCTTAAATTGTTTTATTGAGAGGATATTTTTGCACAGACTTCAACCGCCTCCCAGGTTTTGCATACACGTGCTGTCGTTGTGAGGCTATTGAACTTGATAATGAGACAGCCGTAACTCCGCTTTTTTGCACTTTGTTATTGCATCGCTAACTTTTTTGCACATTATATGGTGACCTAGCAGCTTATCAATCTTCTCTCCCTAAAGAGGACATCGCGTCCTATGTCCTCCGCGGTCGTACTTGTGTACTACATTAATGGATCGCTCTTTCCAACGATCGCCAAATTTGATCCTGTCGCTCGTAAAGTTTCTTTTAATGAATTCACCGTGGAATCCAGTTTAGCCGTATACATACGTTCGGTAATCATCATGGGCGTGAATAGATCGCGGTCGAGAGTAGGTAGGTCCGGAACCGCTGTGAGGCGAAAACTGGTCTCGCGACGCATTAACATTTGCATAGAAACTGTCAAAATGGCCCCGCGGTTGGCTATTAGCACCTACCGGCTGTGGCGGCGACCGCTCGCCTTGTACGTTGTGTTGCGCCCGCGGTCTTCACGCATTTGTCACATCTATTAGACTCGGATAGGGCGGCTGGCGCACTCGCGCGCTCGAGGAAGCGACCTACCAACCGCCGCTTCGTATTTAAACGATAATATAATTACAATTATTTACTGTTGTAATTCACGAATTGCGTTATTTACAGCCCATTGTTCACTCACTTGCGTATGCGCACTCGCTCCTCCTTCTGTGTTTAGAATATTTACTGAATTGCATGGCGTCTTGTGTGCTATTAAATTCGTAATTAAGTAGTTGTTGTGCGTATAGTTGGTTAGCAGTTTTTTTTAAATTTTTCTTTAAATACGTATACAGATCTTTAAGTCGTAATGTACTTAATACACGTTTAGTTCATTATGTCGTTGCAATTGTGATGTTATCAACGTTACGAATACATTGGTAACGTACTTTTCTATTATCGGAATTACTGAAAAGTATAGATTCGATCAAAATTTTAAAATAACTAGGAAATACTCTTAATATCAAAGCGTTCGACAAGTAGATAATATTATTTTCTTATTGTCGCTGTAAAATTTTACTTCCATGATATTAACAAGGAAATTAACTGATTTCATTGCAGATATACTTTTTTTATTGCAAGCATACATAAAGGTATTATACAGAGCGATATAAAAAATTGTATAAAAAACTATATCTACGTCTATAAAATTTTCTGTTCATAAGGGGTTAGCGTACCACGGCAGCTTTTCTTTAGCTATATGTATATATATTATGTAAATAATACTAACCATATATATATAAACAGACCTGTTGTTATTGACTGTTAAAAATACGAGTTGCCAAGCCTACGTCACCGTAACCTTGTATGAGGCTGTGTTATACAAAAAAAAACACACACAATTTATTAATGCGAAGTGTTTATATCATTCACGCGATAGTCAGCTAGGCATACCTCAGTTTAATGACCCAGATGTATTGCTTACTTGGTGTTATTAGGAACACATGTTTCATAGGTGCGAATTTCGATGGCGTCTTGTGCTGAAGGGTGTGGTCGGCAACAGGTTAAGCGTAGGTAGTCAGGTACTTGTAGTGATACCATCTCCCAAAAACTTCAGCGCGCTGTTTTCCAATTATCACTGCAGCTAAAGCCTTGATAAAGACATTCCAAATAACAAATATTTTCCATTTTATTTTCGTTGACAATTGACTTGATCGCGGTAAAATATAGTTTCATTTGATCGGTGTATATAAATGTTAACAACAGTGGAGATTTTAAAGGGTTCGTTTCATTTACGTTAGACATCATAATGAGTTGTGTTTACATGTAGTTTTGGGACTATCAGTTCTTTTAATATGTATTGAAATCTAACTCTCGATAAAGAGATTATTTTTTTCTTCTTAGGCACGTTAATGAACGTGATAATGAATAGCCCGCCTTTATTCCGTTGATTTGTTTCGTGGAGATATAATTTTTAAACAATAATATAATATTATTCTATGAGGTACTAGCAGTTTTCATTTATTCGGTTTTGGGGTAATTAATAGTAATGTAATATAATGAAAAATCCATGGTATGGTTTAACATGCATATCGAGTTTACGTCGAGCGCGAAATCGATTTTCAACTGCATCATAGTAAACGATAGAACCGAGTGACGTAAGCATGAAGGCCGAGTGCTTTCAGTGCTTTAATAATTCCACTGTACGCCATATTAGGTCAAAATATATTTTAAACGTTTACTATTGTAATGTTTAATTACTAATTTTATGCAAGCATCAATAGATTATTGGTAAAAAATCAGTCACCCATTGCGAGGGTTTAGGATTTGAAAGTTTATGATACAAAGTTATACATGTCTTTAAGTTTATGTACCATAGGTTCTCAAAGTTATTCCGTGTACTTCACTTTGCCAATCTATTATTTTCTAGCGCCACCGATAATACTTTATTTCAAACTCACCTAGTGTTTCATATGACTCTTATTTTTCCACAGTAACGACTATATGACTAACGACTACGACCATGCCTAGTAATATAATGACCCTTTACCGCCCCCGGAAAGCCTCCAGCACCCATAAAGGGCCGTTATCGCCCGTTTTGAGAAACACTCTTATATACGCTTTGAGACATTTCTTTTTTAAAAAGATTATCATATTTCTCAAAAGATTATATATCATTCGTTACAAGAGTGAACGAAAACTTGTTTGGTAAACCTACACGCTGTAGAGCGTAAGGTGTTTTAAATAAATATGTAAACTTAAGGAAATATTTTTTTTTTTAATTTTTCTATATTATATTGTATTTTAGAGGCTTTTGTAAGAGGATACAAAATTGAAATCCTGCAACACTTCGAAGTTAAGAACCCTTCAGTGACTAAAAAACCCGATAACAGATTGAAAGTAGACGATGTCAATTTTTTTCCCGTGTTGAGATAGAATTATTTTATATAGTAACAAAAAGTGATTCAGTTTGTGACGTTCCGATACTGATTTATCAATCAAGTGCGTTTTTTGCCTAACATCATTACTTTTAAATCTGCTGTTATTAATTTTTTTACATACCAATACATTGTTAAATTACTATTTGACTACTTCATATCCATTTAATATATCGCTGTATTTTTTCCTGCACCGATCGCGGTCAACAAACTTGGCCGAATTTGCATAGTAAGCGTCAGGAAATGAATTTTTTCACAGGAAATGGTCTCAGGCTGTCAGAGATCAATATAAAATTCTTACGTCATTATTTTCGGCGCGTTTCAGAAATAAATAAGCTTATAGTATTTTGCACTATACCCACTAGCAGGAGGGAAAACTTATATTATGCAATTACTTTAAAAGTTATAACGATATTTTGTAACTAGTAAATTTTTGAGGAAAGAATTTGGCATGTTAAATAGCAGCTTAGTATAAATCTGTTTTATATGACATACTATCTTGAGATAACATAGTCATTACAAAGAACTATTACTACTATTATGAATGATATTGAAAGTGATCTACGAACGTATCTAGGTTTTATTTATAATAATTCAAGAGCTATCTAGAAATTCATTTAACACGCAACCGCCGCCACCGCCCGCCGCCCGAAATTGTTTATCGTAAACACTAAACTATAAACGCAGATAAACACACTGTAACAAAAGATTAGAGCGGTTTGTGAGTTAGCGTATCTTTGCAATGAGTGATAACCTTATATTTCGTAGGCCTACCGCATTGATAACGCCGTGATTAGAATATATTGTAAAATAACAAGCCCACGGTATGTGTACACAGACTACGATATCAGTTGTAATTTTGCGCAGACATCAATAGCGTAGAGCACTGCAAGTACCGATCTTAATTACATATATCTCAGTCGTCATATGAACTGCAATTTTCAGTAAATAATATTTAACATATACAAACACTGGAATGATAAAAGGGTCGAAAGAAAAAAAAAAAAAATGTTTAACAGCCAGCAATACGTAAATATATAGAAGATAATGCAAAATTAGCGACGGAGGAAAATGACAATGCAGGAGAGATCATTTAACATGCGTGTGCGTGTATGTGCGTCTGTGTGTGTGAGTTTGACAATGATAGATGATTAAAAATGTTTTCATTTGTCTATTATGTGTTGTCTTTGTTTGTATATGTAACAGAATCAAACATAATTTGGGCGGACCAGTATATTAGTATTTGTAATATAGAGTCTACGCCTGTCTCTTTTAGTTTCTATATTTGTAGATGCACTAATATTAAATGAAATAGGTGACGTTACTTATATACACGTGTTTTCATTACATTGTTATCGTCAATCTGGCTCAGTCCATTGCTAGAAATGGGCTTCCCTGATTCAGCGCCAACGTGTCCTGTGTTTGGCTTATCGCATCCAGCCTTTGGTAGATTGAAATATCACCTCGTCGGCGGAGTATATGAGTATATGTCTATGTACGTATATGTCATAGAGTATATATTTATAAAAAGAAAAATACGTATTATGTAGAGTCTACAACAGTTAAATAGAGCATATTCATCAATAAACTGTATGGAACGCCCATGTTTTTGGTTTCCGAGATATTTTTGGTCGCGCTGCGTCTAGGCTCGGCGGGCGGGGGTGGGCCGACACCCCACGAGAGCTTTCGGCGCGACACTTGCGTAACCAAGGCTACGCTGCCCTACGCGGGGCGTACAGCGTTGCTTGTTTCTATCTGCTCACTTTCGATATCTATCCAGTTTTTTTATACTACCCACCTATTCTACGGTTAATACGAATTTAGCTTATGTTTACCCAGTTTTTTTATTAAAGGAAAAATTTACTTTTGAAGTTACTTTTTTTAATTTCGTGTAGGCTAGCGTTTGGCCAGTCTTGCTTGGTGGAGAGTGATGATGTAGCTAAGGTGCTCAGTAGATGCTCACAGGTTTTATGTTTGAAAAGTACTATGTTGAAGGTTAACAGGTTATCGAAAATTATTTGTTATGTTATCACTTATTACTTCGAAAATAAAACTGTGAGACTTATAAAACCACATGGCCAAGTAAATCGAAAAACACTTTCGGTTTACTTGGCTATGTGGTTTTATAGGTACAGTAATAAAAATGGGAGAAGTTATGTTCTGTTAGTTTATTGTTAGCATATCGTGTTACATATTTTCCGATAGCTTCAAGTAGATATTAGTAGATAAAAATAATTAGTCTTATTTTTATCTAATAATATCTATTTGAAGCTAAACTGAGCTGTAGTGAGACCATATTATAGTATCATTTCATTAAATCAAATTGTACTACCACGCAATAATATATAAATAGGTACTCCAGCCTCAGCCCAGATATTATTATTATACCCGCGTAGCGTCTAGGCCGGAAGGAGGCAGGCATGGGCACACCCGGGAGAATATTCGCCCCGAAATCGTGGAATTGAGGCCATGGATTTGGGCCTCTTGCAACGTCGCTTCATTATATTCTCCGGGTACTTGTTAAATACGTATATACCCTATAGCTATACAAATAAATTTCGTACGAACACAACCGTTTCAGAGACGAACATGTATTTTTTTACATTAATAATTACCTTAGTTGGGAGTGAAACCCTTGGTAATAAACAGACGAGTACATACCGAGATTTTCTGAGGTATTATTTTCGTATCCTTGCGCAGCGTCTAGGCCGGGAGGGGGGGGCAGGCTCAAGGACGGAGGGTGGTTCTCGGCGCGACATTTGCGTAACCAAGGCTACGATGCCTTCGTAGTGAGACGTGCAGCGTCAACTCGTACGTGTCAGATCATTAAACGTTTCTCAACTTGTGTTCTTTTAGAGAATCGTGAGGTAACACAGGACTTAAAAAGAGAAATAAATAACTTTAATACTCATGTTTTTACACACGTAGGTTACGATTGTAGTTTCTTCTTCAGATCACATAATCAGCTAGTCTCAATCCACTGTTGTACATATGTATGTATAGGTATACCTTAATAAGTGCCTTAATATTCATGGAGTTTTTACCCATAACCGCCACGCTGGGCCCTGGGAATGCGGATTAATAATGTTTTATGTAATTGTAATTGGTCTAAAAATCTTATATATTATAATTATTAGACATCAACCGATATCAGCTAATAAATGTAGGATTTTAGTGAAACAATGAATCACTAGGAAAGATTGCAGTTATCAACAACACGTTCTTTGATAAGAATTTCTATTTTCGGATAATTATTTTTTCTATTTGGTGCAAATGTTTGTTAAAAGAAATAATTTTCCTTTTCTGCTGAAGGTTGTATATCGTCTTATATTTCATTGGCGGGTCCTTGCATATTAGTTTATTCCAAAATTTTGGCAGGAGATTCCTGAGTAGGTACTTGCCGTTTATTCAAACAAATACAAAGTAATAAATCTATATTTACTTTAACTAATTATATCATAAAGAGCATAAATTCTCAAAGATTTTTTGATACAATTAACTAAATTGACAATATATGTAAATATAATGCTAAATCTGATCCAACTGTACATACATAATGTAAGCGCGCGCGTGTGTGTGTGTGTAACATAGATATATGGCTTGTACGTATGTACTTAAGATTCAAGCGAGGGCCAAGGACACCAACTGAGGACCTTTGAGCCTCACTGACGCTTACGTAACCAAGGCTAACGTGCCCTCAGCACTTACCCTTGCAATATTGCTTGTCATTTATCAATGGCTGTTTAAAAATATGTATTATTTGTATAGTAATTCCGTCGTGCGTTTAAGTTTTGTTAGGGTAACGAGATGTGTTACGAGACGTTTTGAAATTTCATTCTAAATAGTCAATCCGGATATGTGTGGATTTGGAGTGATATTTTGGATTTTGAAACGTGTTTCTGCCATATATCTTACACGTATATGTCTGGCAACAAAAAATTAACCTAAGAAAATTAGCCGTGTATGTAAAACTTACGAAAATAATTTATTTATATCGAATCGAATATAAATTTTTACTAATATCACAACATCGTTTTAACTATAAATGGGAGAAATTTGATATTAACAAGATGATATCAATGGTTTTGTAATAATTTTCGTGAAATATGTATAAGTTTGCAGTATGCATTATTATCATATGCATATACATCATAATATGTATATACAATTACGAGCTCGTTAAGAACACTGTAATAATTCTAATTTTGTTCTTATCTCAACCTAAATTTATATAAAGTATATTACTTATTACATACGAATATATCCTTTGCAATGCGTAACTGTGTGTTATACAACCGATAAAGTTGCGGTTGGTACATACGAGTACATATGTACTTACATATATGTATATGTGATATGACATGATAGAGGAAATAAAAGTGATGCAACAAAATTGTTAGCGGTTTTTGAAAATCGAAAAATCGAAAAAATTTTGTATGCACAGTATTATTATTAGTATATAATTACGTCATTTCTCTTGTGGGGTAGGTATGTAAATTTTCCTATAGATTATAAGGACAAATTTACCTATTTGCGTGCATTTAATTGTTTGAAATAAGGACAACGTTATAGATAATATTATGTGCATTTATTTGTTCCTTCCTGTCTTGTTAATTTGTCTCATAATATGAGGTCTAGTCGCTTTGGTAGATTAAGACAGTCGCATGGTGTGTGCAACGAAAATGTTGATATTTGCTTCGGCTTCCAATGTGTTCAGATCAATTTATCTACAGATAGTAGGACATTATCCTTTGTCGTTAGCTTTTAAATGGTTGGTTTTTACATGTATTGTCTTGTTAGCCTTTAAGCGATTTGTAACATGACAGAAAGCTCGCTAAGTATTAACAGCTGAAATTAATATTTAGAATTTATGAAAATAATGATGTTATGTGTATATAGTATTCAATCATATGATCAATCATGACTTTTAATCAAAAGTGTGTTTAATTAATATGTGACAACTGTTGCATCGTATTTTGTATTTTGTTTTATTTTCTGACTTCGATTTTTCAATGTTATTATATTATACTGCCTACAGATAAAACTACCGTACATCTCTCTGTAATGTCGGGAACATTTGGTACTCGGTGCTTACTGCCTACCCCGTAAAGGCCCTGGCGTGACAATAAGATTTATAAAAGCGCGTAGAACACATATTTTGGGCACTGTTAAGGTAACCGAAGACTGGGTAATATTGATATAAAACTGTATGTAAAATGTGTACATATCCGTTGACTACGCATCAGAAGCGAACAAAAGGTTTGCAACATGCGGACATCCAGCCGCGTTCCCTAAATACGCACGTATGGTGGGACAACAATACGTAATTTAACCTGTGTGGGACAGTTCGGGACATCTCAAAAACGGGTTCTCGTTTGGGAATTTTAGGGTTCCTTCCAAATTGTCGTGCTTTAGATTTTTCCCCCTGTTGCATGGTTTTTGATTTTGTAGAGCTCTTCAGTGAAGTTTTAATTATTGGTGCAACATCAACTTGCATTGTGTGTATTTAATTGCATTCTCGATTCATTTTGATTATACATATGTATGTATAAAGAAAGCTGCAATTACAAGTTTCTCTTCTAAATCTATCATTCTAACTATGTTTAGCAAATAACGATTTACCAGCGTGACGAGATCTTCCTGATACTTAGTATCATGTTGTCTAAAGGTTTGCTTTACATATAAATGTCATTCGTCTTTCAAATGTTTTTTCCAATGGGAATGGAACGCGGAGTCCTCTGCGCAGGAGAACTACTTTGCGTCTGTTTCCAAAACATTCGGTTCTCGTATATATTTTGAATTCCACGGAACCCACCGTTTATTACCTGCAGTGGTAACTTGGCCGGTAGTCTCGTTGATTTGGGTCATGGCTTACGTCTTTGACCACACCGCCATAACGTCCTGGTCACCCCACGCGGAACTGTCCTTTGTTGTGCATTATTATTGATACTTGAATCATAACCGGTTTTTACCGATATAGTTTTTACTTTTGAAGCGATATCCTTTTTACCAAATTTGATAACATTTCAGCTATTTGACGACTATGTTTAATTATGTCACGAAAATAGCGACTGCCGTGTGTATTGCAATATTTTTACTATTTTATTGTTACATGCCGGTAAAATTTCATTTTCCTTCCGTCTAGGTGGGTAAGTTATCCCACAAAACCAAATAACGTGTATTCCAAAATTAAATCTTTCCTGTAATAATTAATTTGAATTTTCCTACTATTGTAATTTCATTGCAATTTCACAAAAACCTCTAAATCCATATTTTGTAATATTGCAGTTTTTCCCGTGTTGCATTTCCTTCCTATTTGCAGAAATTTGTTAAAACTACATGCATTTCCTTAATATTATGTATTTTATAATTTATTATGTAATTTGCAGTACTGAACGTAGATTGCTACGAATAAACAATTTTTCAGTTTTCATATCATTTATACACCTAATCGTTTGATATTGATACTGGCGCAATTTATATTTATCAATATTTCTTTATATTATTTCCTTTTTTCCTTCTCGACGATTTGGATTAAACATATAACGTAAATCGTTCGAAAATGACAGTGTTCTGTTTATAAGGTCATTTGGAAATGTAAGGAAATTTAAATAACTTTAATTATCTAGTTGGCAAAGTCTTGCCAAGGTTAATGAACTGTTTAGAGCCATAAACGGAGATTGCGAATAATCGTTTATGAATTACCGTCGCCTTGTGTCTTAATGTCGAAATACCC
>DWDT01001140.1:0-16922 GCA_018245595.1 Microceris scylla | reverse complement strand
GAAAAACGTACGTGAGTTAAGCCGGTACATTTATAATCATGTGTATAAACACTCACGAAACATTTAATAGTAAAATAGTAAATCTGTTGACAATCCGCTACTTCCCCACGAATATCATTATTATATTATGTCATTACATTAAACCACTCTGCGACTGGGTTGTCTTCCATGATGGGTAGGTATTCTAATACGGCCTGGTTTGACTTCCAATGATGCTTATTTGAGGACATATAAAAGTGTAATTGTAATTATGTATTGATGCACGTCGGAACACTATTCACGGTAGAACAGATCCATATGTAAATTGTTTTATATGGTTTAATCAAACTATTTAGTAGCGGAAATAGTGCAATGTGTACAGCCCTGACATAGCCAGACATTACCACAGGGGATGTTTATAGTTTACATACAGCTTTTTCCTCTGACGTCTTCATTTTAATAAACATGTGAACATTCTTAGATACACTGACTGGAAATAGAATAATTTGAACGTACGATTTAGTAATTGCTCAGTTATATTGATAGCTCCAGCTGTTAAAGATATGTTTGAAAAAATTTTACGAGATATATATATATATATGATCCAATTGATTTTGGCCCTCTGCGTGGAAATAAATGTACCTGATTGATATGTTTAAGGTCGTAGTCAACGTGATTCGGACTTGGTAGAAGTTCGTTTTATCTGTACTTTAAAAATACCTCAAATAAATTAAGAGAATAGTATCTTCCTGGATAAAGCCAATATTATTATCTTAACAAATAAGTGAATGTTGTCCTCCCACAAGGACACGTGTACGCGCAATCAAAGTATTTATGTAGGTATATACCAAACGCACCGCAACATACTGCGTACTTATGTACTGATTAAACTTCCGTGCTTCATTTAATAACAATGTGATTTGATTCTAATAAGCCGCTTACAAATATTACATCTCAGTATGGCAGCGATGGGCAACTAAATGTACCGCGTCTTAAAATAGCGAATCGGGCCAAAGTAATGCAAACTTTAACATCGACCTGGATATAATTATAGACGCAAGTATCGCTTGTTTCCGACGTGCAGTCGACGACCGGCAGGCGCTGGCCCAGTTCGGATTGTACTCGTTATAACAGTATTGAAACTTGTTGACGGCAGCAAAGGAGATTATAGAGATACAAATAAATATCCATATTTTCGTAAAAATATGTAAACATTCGCAAGTTTTTCTGCAGTAAACAATGTTATGAATACTACATATGTTGGAGTACGTTGACACTTAAGTTAACACTTAAGTTGACACTTAAGTTTTGACTAAATTAAAATTTTCTGATGCTCCGTTTATAAGCAATGAGCGAAATCTAGAAAAATTGTTACAAAGTATTGTTGAGTATTATTTAACGAATTTTTTTTGTTACAAAGTGTAAAATTAATTTTCGCAACGCAACCTTTCGTCTTTCATCTCATCACCCTAATAGTAGTACACAGATTTTAATAAGGTACTTGCGGGGTACATAAATCTTGACCGGCGTTCCATGCAAGGATATATTTTCTTTCTTTGTGGAAATACTAAGTCGTTGGTAGCGACAATTCATTACACATTTTTATAAATGTAGCCACAGTAGTTGTCGATTAACAATTATTATTATAATAAGGCAGAGCCTATGTTCCACAATCCAGTGTGATCATCAACTGTATTACTACAATGATAAAGTTCCAAATACAAACATGCGAGATATTTTACACTCGGATACAAAACAAATACCCCGTGCTCATCATACAATATTTGTTCGGGGTTGAATCGAACAAATACCCTCAAGCCCAGTAGTCAGGGTCACTAGCCGCTGGACCAACAGGTCAGTCAATATTACCAAAACATATTATAATAATCAGATAACCGAGCCGTAAATGAAAAACAATAAAATCTTATAGACATATACTGTCTGCCAACCCGCAGTCTGCCAACCCGCACTTGCCCAGCGTGGTAGACTATGGCCTTAACCCTCCCAATATGAGAGGAGATCCATATTCCAACAGTGGAATGATAAATGGATCGATACTAAGACATATACTATCGACCTCTTGAATATCAAATAATCCCAGTTCAGTGTCATCTTAATGATAGCTAATATTTTCCGATCCAAAATGTTATTTTTACTAAATAGTTTGTCTCCGTAGATTTCCCCCGGGCTGCCGAAGCTAACCGTGTTTTGATAGCTGGAGCGAGTGGCCAAGGACCTCGGACAAGTACCGTCGAATAAATCTTCATCGACGATACTTTATACACTGACTTCGTATATTGGGTAAGTCTAGACTTGGTCATATTAACGCTTCATCTGTTTATTGAGGCTTTTAGGGTTTAACACCGGGCTTATTCACATTTGTGATGTTAACAAGGGTATTGGCAAATGTTCAACATTCTTTCGGGCTAAAATGAAAAGTTTCGAAAACCGGGATTAAGTTTGATACAGAGTTGCACTAGTTTATAATCTAGATTTAAAATATCAATTAGCAACTCCAATATAATTTTCAAACTCACTCAGCTGCGCCGTCCACTCGACCCAATGACGTGCTGCAAAAAGCAAACGAGCAATTGTGGGGATCTGATGACGTATTTAAACTAGACTTCACGTCATCGGAAAGTAGACGTCCTCCGTTAGATACTAATGCAAGGCGTTAGGATTGCCTACACTCATTAATGATAACGTCGATTATAAACTAAAAATAGAATCTTACGCAAAGAAGAATATGACTAATTGTTATTCTTCTGTTCTCCAGAGTAGTTGTACTACCTTAATAGAACTCATACCTTCGTCGAACGAACAACTAAACGCGAAATAGAAATGATATTTAGCTGAGCTCATGTCGGAAGCTCATGGTAGAATCCAGGACCATTGGAACATTGGTGTTTATCTCCTACGTTACGATGGAATTGTTTTAGTTTTGCCAACTGGCGTGTTTATGTACAAATAATAATCTATAAAATGGCGCACGGGATTTGTATCGCCAAATTGGAAGACTATAAATACTTGAAATTAGCTCTCACATGAAACAATGTAGTGCTGCAGATCATAGAATGCGTTTGCTTTGACGTAAATACGAGATTATATCAATAAAACCACCTAAAATGTATACCTTCTTACGTTGAGCTGAATTGAGCTGTTCAGACGAATTCATAACGCCCTACTAACTAAATATTTTGGTTACAATTTTTTAGTTATGAACATTGGATATTGTAAGGGAGTATCCGAAGTAATGTCATCTTCATTAGGCTGTGTCAGTCCACTTTTTAGCTACAGACCTCGCGCTTGACATGCATGTTCGGGACGGCAGTGCACAGCTTCAACAAAAACAATATCGTTTTAGGATAATTCCACTCGCGGCCATCGAATTCCAAAGTAGACTTGAGAAGACCCTCTGTTACAGTAACCAGGCTTCTGATAAACTACACATGTAGCTACATATTAAAATATACTTGTACAGATATTTTTTTACAGCCAAACACAAAACATATATGTACTTTGGCTTATCACAGAAATATCTGTCGTATTCTCTAATCATTGGACCAACGAGCAAATCAAATAAAAGTTTATATCTCCTGGAAATCTTTCATCTACTACTTTTGAGTAAATACAGAGAGCCAAGGCTAGAAGCTGGTTTTATCACGAGGCCGCTGGAGAGAAGTTCATTTACAATTTGTACATTTTTGCTTATGGTAAGGAAGTTTTCTTCGCACTTTATTCGATATAGAAAAATATTTAGACTGTGAGCAGCCGAGAGCAACACAAACACACCTGGATTATTTCCTTGGCGAGATTAATATGGATAGCAGCAGATTGTTTACTGAGCGGTCTGGTGCGTATCAATTTCTACGAAATTTCTGAAAATTGCGCGAAAACAAAACATAAACTGTAGCATAACGTTGTGACGAAAATACAAATTAATATGCGAAATGTACAATTCGCGATCGTCGTTGCCTGTGCGAAGGTACTTGGATCAGGAACCAGCAATGTAACGGGCAGCCTCGTAAAATGTATTTTATGAAGAAATTATTAATTTGGCAGGACGTTTAGATATAACCATGTTATGATAATCGATTGTAAACTGTTTGTGCGTTTCGGGAAAAACATGAGAGCCGTTTGTGTTCTCAAATAAACTTGGAAGCGGGCCACGCGCACGTACGGAGAATTTGTCGCGGCTTTTGAACACACTTTATCCAATACGGACTTCATACCTACTGAAACGTGCCGGTTAAAAAACAGTTTTTGAACCAAAGCAAAAGTAAAACAGACGAGTGTTAGAAAAGAAAATAAAAATAAAATTAAAAACTTACAGTGTTTCGTTACATAAAACGCTAGAATTTTTCTGATAGAACCGTATTTATGCCGTTCAAGTAGAACATCGTTATTATCTCATTTAACTCCTTGTTCAAAGAGTATATTACCAACAGAGCCTTCCCAGAAGCTCACAACAATAACAAGATCCCTGATTATGTAAATATAATCTCCTAATATTGCCCAAGTTTCTACTCAACTCTATTTGAACACGCTGGATCCTTATTTATAGTAAAAAAAAACCTTGACCCTTTTCACTGCACTCACTCGATTTTCAACTACACTACGTAATTAGAAGATATTATAACAAGTACGTATTTCCATTAAAATACAATTATGCTCGTTTTTTTTCTCTAGTTCAAATGCAAATGCACTATCCAAATGCTGTGCTGTTTACAATCTTATCTTTTATTAATTCTTATTACATAAGAAATACCAATTACAATAAAAGTTATGTAGTTTTTTCTAATCCCTCGGTCAAATTTCATTACTGGAGAAGAAACTTTCGGATATGCTTCACGACTAAGGCCTGTCTTATAATCCTAATAAACAAAAAAAGCTAACAAAATGGATTGATTCAGGGACGGTTCAATAAAGTATGAATGACAAAGTCAAACGATAAGTGATACAATAATGAAAGTTTTGCAATGTCAAGATTAATCATCGACAACCGAACGGATTGCATGCTCTTCAACTTATCTAATAATATTGTCCAACTTTGTTTTCAATCCCATTTGTAGTTACGACGAAGGATCTCGGAGATTCATACGAACATATCGTCTAGCTTCGTATTGCCGTCACAATTCTCGATCTTAAGCTGAGTGACCTCTTTTATAAAACCGCTTTATTTTATATTCATTTATGTTAAGCTATTTTTATTTATCGCATGTATAGACTTTTTATACAACCCAGTGATCTATGGCGGTTTTTAGATAGAGAACACAAGTTTTGTTTTATGAAGACTAAATGAATGTACGTATGAAAAGTGTGATGAACGTGGACGAAGCCGGACAGGTGTGTAAGAATAGAGATATTTGGCTCTCTGCCTATCCCACAAGGGACCTGGCGTGAAAATATGTATGTATGTATGTAAGTTTTGTTTTATTAAAAACTCAATTAGGATCTGTTACTTCTTTGTTATTTAATTTATTCTCATGGTCCTATTAGTTTTAACAATTACTTATTCGAGCAGCGAGATAACAGGGTTCTAGCTACGAGGGTGCGAAGGGAAAAGATTGACATTGATAATCATCGCAAGACCTGATTAGAAAGTCATTACAAAATATATGCTGCCATAACACAATCACACACAAACAGAACCAGTACATAGAACCGTGCACAGAACCTAATTTCTCTAAGATATTTTTGGATTACCAGAACAAAACAATAAGTTAGACAATATAGAATTTTGGTTACTTTAAAATTATCGATTGATACGGAACATGAATAATTCTAGTTAGGTATTTGGACAACTTCAGCGCTTCAAGTAATGAAGCATCAGCTGTGAGTTGGGCTGGAGCGGGGAAAGAAGCATCCATCACAATAGCTGTCAGACGGTAACGGACTCATGGTCACGGCCTGAATAATACGCTCGTGGGACTTGGAACTTCGACACCAACAAGTAATTGCTAGACGAAACTAAATAAACGTCACTTTTCGACATCTTATCTGATACACTACTTAACAATTATAGCTTGATTATCATAAAAATTACGGACACGAAATAATATAGCGTTTACACTATTCGAAGTTATATAGACATACATTTCTCCACGCCGAGTCTCTTAAGGGACTACTTAATACTTACTTATTATATGTATGTAATTAAAATATATGTACTTATAATTTTACTTGACTGCCTCGTTGGTCGAGTGATTGCAACCGCAACTGCCGATCAATAGGTTCTGGGTTCAAATCCCGGGTCGGGTAGGTACTATAGGATTTTTCTAATTTAGAATTTCTAGTCGTGACTCTCAATAGTGTGTATGGCAATAGGTTCACCACCTATTCCATAGACGTAAACGTAACTGATGAAACGTGGGAGTGTACTACACTCCTCTCTAACCCGTTCAGGGATTACAGGCGTGATGTTTCGTTTTTTTTAAGTTACTTATGATATTGAATAATTACAGACGTTTATTAGAATATATAACAAAAGGACTGTTTAAACTTTAATATCTGTTCTGTGTCCAAAAAAACAAGAACACATAAGTTGATACAACTTATTACTCAGCAACCCGAGTGTCTAGTTTCTGGTGGAAGTTATCGTTAGGTTTCTGTAAACTTGTAGAAATAACGTATCCCACATGCCTCTTCGCTACTTAACATTACAAACAAAACGTTTTTTAAGCGTGTATATTGTGGGAACGATTCAGTTAGGAAGCATGTCAGTTATATTCGAGCCCCCTAACATCATTAAATTAATAATTTATTATAACACTAACGTGATATTTGACCAAACATGTGCCACGAACAGTACACAAACTCTATTATCTGTGGACTCAGTAGTGTTTAGTCTCAATAGAGACATAATTGTCAATTGACGGGGATACCGGCGGCGCGGCGGCGGGTCCCGGCTGGGGAGTAATCGAATTATAGCGCCGAACAACCCCGGCCTGCCCACTGGCCCGTTCACTTCCTACATTTTGGTATAATAACAGCCACGGTTTACTTGTGATTATACATTAAAATCTAAAGCAAAGAAACGCCCACGGAAACCCACCCACGCCTCAAATGATAAAAATTACATCACGTTTATAATGGATACTGATATCGTAGCGAGCTCAACCAAATTAAGATCAAATTGTGCTCCGTTGTTAATTAAATTTACCAATTAAATTTGTGTAAAAGGGGTGTTAACTAAATTAAGAGCAACAAGAAATTGGCATTTAATGAACTTTAAGTTAGGCTTATATCCAACAGTGGACTGAGATAGGCTGATGATGATGACGATTATTATGATGATGAACTTTAAGTTTATTATTTTAGGGACACCCACAGTGCACATTGCTCACCGTATTCCATTATGCTGGTGAAGCATGAGAACGCTCCTAACTTTCCTCCACTAATAGGCTGAATCCGTACCCAACAGCAGGATACAAAAAGAGCTATATCTCAATTTGAGATTAGCCATTGTATGCTTCTCATTTTCTTAGGTTTTGTTACATTGTCAGGGAATTATACTATACATAAACCTTATTATATTACTGTCAACCCTTGTCTCTTTCCACTTACACGGAAAAACCATAACCTATATATATTACGACCAGCTAAAGCATGTTGCGGAAGATTTGTTGACAAGACTTTCCTAGTTAACTTTGCCAGAGATTGACATGATGCAATACTGACGGTAGTTCCAAGCTCATACCTACGATGAACTTGAAGATTTATAAAACTATCTGATCTCTCACATTGCTGTAATAATTCCAATTGGGGGCTTCACTGAAATAACAAAAACAACATCAGCCTATCTCAGTCGACTGCTGGACATAGGCCTCCCCTAATGAACGCCATCGCGCCCTGTCCGCGGCCTCTCTCTCCAAGTGTCAATTGAATTTAAGATTAAAGTGAATAAGGCGAAGAGCACACGTCAAATCACGTAATGGAGGTCGTACTAATTTGACGCAACACACAACAATGATTTATATTGCTCCCACTAAACATAAAATCTAAAAGAGCGCGAGAAAAAATACAATATTTTGACGGTAAATTTGTTCGTTACAAATATATCTGGTGACATCCACGGGTAAGCTGTCTGCGGTCGGAATGACAAATAGTGTGAAATATTTTTTTGTTAAATTTAATTAGCTCTGACAATTTCTTGGCTAAATATATGAATTATTGACGGTTGAAGGTTTTATTTTTCGTTGGCGTGTTTGTGTTCTTATACATTTGCGTTTGTTGTTTTTTTAAACCACTCGCTTTTGACGGGGGCTATTGGTAATTCGATTTTTTTAGATACGATATACAGAAGAGCTTTCTTGTTAAGCGTTTTAAAATAGGGTTGACGAGACCATTGGTACTTCGTTTCAAACCATATAACTTATCGCACAGCTGGGCCTTCTGCATGTTTGTGCTGGTTTTAAGCTGTAACAAAGACATTATGAATACTATTTAATCTAACACCGTAACTATACACGTAATAAAATAATAACTAAGACGAAATATATACCTAGTTACATAAAATAATTTTTGAAAACAGTAATAACTGCTTCGTGTTACGTCACTTATAAAAAGACTTCATAAATTGATTTGGAAATTTTTAGTTATATTATCTTGTAAAAAGTTAATTTTGGGCGTTTGTTCATCACTGAAAAAATAATTCATTACATTAAAAATAGTTCTACCTAAATTTGTACGAAAATAAGTCACATACAGGATGTTAGGAAACTTGCGGTGAAAAATGACTTGTTAACATAATATCTTTTTCACGGTGGGAAACCGTGTTATTCCCTTTTGGAAATACAAGAACAGTTAATGATGGTTTTCGTACCTCAGTTTCAGCTACAATAATAACTATCTTTTTGGAATCGACAACAAACTGTTTGCAATACGATGAGAACTGGTACAGGCAGATTGTTTGAACACAGTGTCGTAGCTGCTATTATCCATCTCTCTGAGGGAGATGAAACCTTCTACATTGAGAATTAATTGTTAGCAAGGAAGCCAAAAACACATACTCGATGCGTGGTTGTACGTGTGTGCGGGTAAAGGAATAAAAGATAAGCAGGAATTTTAAAAGATTTGACAAAATTATTAATGCTTAAAAATCGTTTGGATAACTTTTAGATTGGCAAATCAAACGTGGGTTGAATTTATATGTAGGAAGGGGCTGAAAATTGTATGTATGTATGTTGATCTCGAGTTATTCGTGTTATAGCCGAGCGCATCTGGCAGATTCCGTCTGATCTACGTTTGCTTTTAATCAAGTCAGAATCAAAGAACAAATCGGCTTGTTTTCGTAAGATTGTATTTAACATGAAACAATTCCTTGCTCTTGGTAAATCACACATCGCGGGTGTGTGTGGGCCCGCTACCGACGTGGGAGTAAACATTTTCCAATGTTACCCCAACCACAAATAGAAACGTATGTTAGATTTGGATCTTTAAGAGCAAAATAGACAATCTTTGCATTGAAAGGAGAGCTGAAGTTTTTTGAAAAGAAATATAAGTTTTCAAACTTCCAAAGCAGTAAGTTAATTTGCCCACTGGTTTTTAAAGTAATATCAGTTAAAACTCTAAGAGATGTCGTGGCTTAATAACGCTGAGTATTGCAATAAAACTATAGTCATCACTTCTCAAGTGTTATATTCGTAAGTGTAAACCTTCAAACTAGAACAGGATATTTTAGGCAACAGTAAAATAAGTCTGTAACTTACACTTGCCCAGTGTAGACTTCACTTTTCTAATTCTGAGAAGAGATTGGTGTTCAACAAAAAAGATTTCAGGTAAATCTTAAATACTTACTTATTTCATAATAGTTTGTAGTTTGTTGTAGTTCTCAACAAAACAGCTGGCGTCGATCCAAACTCTGTCACGTACCAGTGTCACTGTCGCATTTGCGTAAAAAATCGGAGGCAGTCATGAGGACTGCCGATAGAAGTAAAAACTTAAAATTGTATTTTGAGCATTATATGATAGCCAGAACTCCGACTAAAGCTAACAACTGGTCTAGCCAAAAAGCGCTCAAAGCGCCTAAATAAGTTTTCTCTTCAAAAAAACAAAAGAAATGAAACCTGCTCCTTTTTAAAAGTCGATTGATAAATAGTCCCTTTACAGAACACATTTACATAAAGTAGATAATATTATTTTCCCATTAAGTATGCGTAACAATAGCTACCTCGCCCGCTACAAAACTTTTGATCCCTCTGAGACCGTAACGTCCTCCCACATCGCATACATTGCCCCACAAGCATACGCAGCTCAGCCAAGCGTCCATACAAAGAGCGCCATGCATAACATGTTTTATTTAATATACACAATATACATATAGCTCATGGAAGAAGGTGTTCGGTGACGATGACGCGAATTTCATGATTTTTGTTCACCCAAAAAGTGCTCAACGCGCCTAAAGAAGTTTTCATTTCAAAAATGATAAAAAAATTAGGAGGAGTAAGTTTCCGAATATCGCTTATACATTAGGTATATAAGGAACAGAACAGGTTCAATAATGCTTTTTTGTAGCGTTCCAAAGCCAAAAAACATTTTGTTGTTGATGAGATTCTCTACACTCTTAAACTACGTCACTGTTTTCATGTGGGATTATGGTGTAGGATGTATGTAGGATTAGCACTTGGGATATAAAATGTAGGAGTCTGAATGAGTATATATTGTAAAAACATTTATAGAACCAGAACAGGAATAATTTAATTGCTTTAACAATTTTAGATAAATCGAAAAACAATTTATGACTTATTATGACATGACGCTTTTCGACCTCGCGCCCATATTAGGATAAAGCGACTGTTTAGGTTAGTTCAAAATTAAAAATTAAGCTATGCAGCTCTGGTGGGTTTTTAAGTGGCTTGCAAGGTCAACCATGACAGAAAATGTATGTTCACGTTGAACACGTGACACTAAACCGTTGTCAAAGTCGGTGGGAGTTGACACCTGTTGTCTGACTCTCATTTTCACTAAGCAAGGTTCGTCACGGTTCATCAAGGTTCTTCAAGGTTCATCATTATCCATTCCGACCCTTACAATTAGCCTCTTGGAACACGGATCTCCTCTCGTAATGAGAAGGTTAAGGCCCCAGTCTGCTATACTGGCCAAATACGAATTGGTAGAATATGCACCACAGTGATTTTTTTTATAAACTCTTAGGTGTGCAGGTTTCTTCACGATGTATTCCTTCACGGCCTATCATTATCATCCTGTCTCAATTTAATGGTGGACATACTTCACAAAGGCGGTTATATCCACCGTGGGATGTGGTCAAAGAATTGCAGAATAAGGCTTTTCAAAACGCCTGCCCAGGCAAGGGTAATTCACTAATTTTAATGGATTCACTAAAACAGAATAAAGTTCATTAATTTATTTGAAGTTTAAAGACTTCTTCAAAAAGATTCTAAGTAGCTTTTACTATTTGAGAAGGTTTTCTAAACTCAGTTAATATCTACTAGCGTTTTAACTTCGCCTGTAAAGTCCATATCAGTTGCAAATTGGTTACAGAATATTATCAGTAACAGTTCTTTTTATCCTGGTATCCCAATTTCAAAAACATTTAAGTAATATGCCAGGATGCGTTTTTATTAACGACCGACGACATTATATTTACTAAGTTTCCTTTTAATTACGTTAATAATTTTAATATCTAAGGTGCCTTAACTGTTTACATTAGTCTTACTAGAAAGTTGAACACATAACATAACACGCGATGCAGTGATATTTAAGTTACATTTAATAACTAAAAAATGACGTCAAATTCAATTATAATACCAAGCAAATAAATTGAAAATAGTAAACAATTATTATTTTTTGTAAACAAAGAACAGAAGACAGAAAGAGAGATTATATACTATTTATAATTACAAAACGTAATTTTCATTCGACGGTTACGACTATTACGATGTCGAGATACGACTATTCATGAATACTCTAGGATTAACTATCTTGACTTTAATTACTATCATAAATATTATATTGATAGAGGATATTGGCTATTTGAATGCTTCTCGTCTGAACGAATTGCTAATATAAACACGCAGAAAACTAATCAACAATCACCAGCCGTTAACCGCGTCCGCAGTTATAAATCAAGTGCTGTTTGACAGAAGAATAATATTATATTCTATAAAAAATTACAGTTCTTTTAAATAAACTATGCTATTACTATTCTAAGTAAATAAAATTGTACCGCAACAGGGGTAAATTGTATTTTGGAATATTATCATACTAAAAACTAAAGCCAAACAGTAAATTGAAAATTATGTGTACAACTAAAGTACTTAACGAAGTTTCTTTAGTTATTTTATACGTTACTGCCAGTGCCATCTAGGAACAGTCCTTACCTAAATATTTGTACTAGTTACGCCATCTACCGGCATATCACTTTAAACAACATTCTTAATAATTATCACTTGTCTAGTGTTTCGTAACGTCACGAGATGGCGCTGTATTTCGACTGTAGTCCTTGTGTTTACTGATACATGTTACTTGTAGAGAAAACTGAGTATCCACCATAATAATATTTAATGCCTATAATGCTCAGAATTGCAGTTAATTTAATATTTTTTTTAATAAAGCAATAAACCATTTTCAAATTGTAGATATCATATAAATTTGCATCAATTCGTACTTACACAATTTTTTTTTTTTTAATTATTGTTAAAATTGACGATACTGTTTTCTGTTTGTAAGCCGTTCTAAGGTAACTAAACTTATTTTGGTCATAAATTCAAATGTTTATATCATAACAATGTTTTTGTTTCAAGGGAATAAAAAGGAGAGAAATTCAACCATGCTCTTTTTAACACAGCATTAGAACGAGCAAATACCAGACAGCTGTTCTTGTTTAAATTTAAAATTTTGAAATAAACGTATGTTTTTAAAAATATATTTGCAATTGTGAAAATAATAGTGTCCTTTATCACTTACAGGTTTTAGCTATGTCATAAATTGTGCTATTAGACCGTGGTACCGTCATCATCATGACATTACCAGGCGGCGTCAGTCAATTGCTGGAGATGGGCCTTGCTTAATGAGCACCCTTGTAGCCATTCACAGCGGAATATTTATTCATTATGCACGCGCTGGGCATGCGTACCCATTTGTACTGATATTTACACTAATATTATTTATGGGACAGTTTCGTGGGTCGAGTAGTTGCAAGCGCGACTGCCGATCGAGGTTCAAATCCCGGTTCAGGTTCTATTGGACTTTTGTAATTCAGAATTTCTAGTACCTACTGATACGTAGACTGGATTTGTGCCCGGTGTATGGCAATAGACTCACCGCCACTCCATGGGACGTAACTGGTGAAAAATGAAAGTGTACTACACTCCTCCGCCTACCCCTTCGGCGATTACGGGCGCGATGTTACAGTACATTAATATTAATTACCACGTACCACGAAAATCGACATCAGTGTCTATAATTACTTAAGCGATCTTCGTTAACGATACCGGAAAACCACAGCCTTGACCGACTTCTAAAGAAACGGCGCTGATGTACAGGAAGCGGGAGCAGACTAAAGAGAGTCGCGGTAACACTCATGATTTACGGCGCTGGCCACGTGATGCTATAACCACACATTTAATTCTGATAATAACATGTTTTGTCAGTACCTACGTGCGTCACGCAAATTAAAAGTAGTCCAGCAATAAAAAAATCGATTTTTATATTGAACTGACACTAGCAGTTAATTGAATTGAAATATTAGCAAAACGATAGTCCTAACAACGATTACCATTACTACACGAGTATCATCGAGTAGGTACAGAGTACACAGATTGACGAAATTATTTATGCATACACAGCTAAGGCGTTGATTTTGACTGCTAAACTAAAGGATTGCTGAAACTGTAGTGCCTCCGAGATTGAACTATGGACAGCAGATTTTACCAGCGCTATCGCTGTGATATGACGCAAAGCTCCACAAGACGGGAGCTTCGAGTCATTTCACAGTAATGTGCATACACGTACAAACAAACATTGCACGATCATGATTCGTGATATATTTTATTAGTAATTACAGTAACAGATAAAAAAATGATATATAATTTATACAATATTAATATTTATGCACGCAGGTGTTAGAGGCGGCCAAAACACACCTATTTCGACAAATAATGGCCATCGAAATGCGTCCGAGCATGAGGGGACTGATAATTGTGTAAAATGCAAGTTAGTTCGATAAAATAGATGATTGCCTACTCTATAACTCGATAACATATTGCATAGAATATGACGTGTCCAAGTAATAATAATAAGAATCTTACTTAATCTTAGAAGAAAGAAACTTACAATCGTTATTTACAAGAACTATTTTTAGTACAATTAAATGAAAAGTGTATTATTATTATTATTAACTTCTAAGCACAGGACTTATCCGCATTTATCAGCACGAAGCTGTTCCTAGGCAGTTTGGCGGGAATACTGGATAGGTGCCAACCTGTCTGTCGATAGTTTATAAACCAATTTTAAGGTTTGCAACTAAGTAACATTTAACATCTCAATACGAGAGGAGACCCATATTCCAACAGGAAAAATTATAATGGATCGATTATTATTTATTTATTTATAACATTTAACCTGTGTTATCCAACGATACCAACTGTTTATAACTAAATATTTTTCCTTTAATTGCAGTGTATGGGGATATTTAAAGATAGTTAGGAATTTGTATTTTGATATATAGTGTCAATTAAATATCCTGGTATATTCAATCAGGTAATTAGACGCCCAACAGGATTCTGCGGGACTAACTCTAAACAGCATCTGTGCCGCTCTTATAGTAATGCGGATCGTTCATCACATGTATAAGATTGAACTTGAAAGTTTGGGCATTGGTAAAGTATAGTGCCAAATTGTAGGCTTCGGTTTTAGTATGATTAATAGTAATGCTATATATATATATATAGGTGAATGCGGCTGTGGAGGTGAGGCGCCACACGGCAGGCAGTGCAACACTGCGCACGAAGAGAGCAACGCATACGGAACTATTACTTCGCGAACCGTCCCCATGGCAACGCGCGGCGACATCGGCCGATGACCTCGCCGCCGCGACGCGCCGCCCGCCCTACGCGCCGCCCTAGCTTTTTATTTGTAAACAACGCTCTATCAATCCTCTATTTATATCATTTGACCACTTTATTGGCGATCCCCATCAGTATTTCGTTGGTGAAGTGACACAACAGGTGTTTGTGGTTAGACTGTGCCGGCCGGGGATCACACGGGATGTTGCGGCCTTTTCGCGCGCTACACTGATGAAAGAGAGAGGAGGATGCACGAAAAAGGTAAGTAATGCAACACTCGTGCATAATTAAACTGCAAAAAGACAACAAGCGCCGCGACCATTTCATGCCATGTGTTACGTACTCGCGGACAATATAATATTGATTGATATTTACAGTTGCCATAGTCATTCACGAATTAGTCCATTTATTCGTTTGTTAAATAAATACTAACATAGGAAGTCAGCATATAATCAATAATTGTTTAATTTAGGTTTAATACCTACATATATTTCGTAATTAAATATACATTTAACAACAAAATCATTGATCAGCGTTATTGTATGAAATATTTTTTATCAAGGTTATCTTTCACTGTTTGTTATATTTCATTGCTTACCGTGCTTATAGACGAGGAGTTAAAGTAGCCGCTGCTGAAAATTCCTTACAGAGGTCGGTTATCTTCAGTGGCGTTTCATGTCGCAAATCGCTTGCGAAGCGCCGCGTCCTCGGGCCCTTGAAACGATTACTGCGTACCGCGTACTGAATTGTTACATCGTCATTTGTCTTGTGAGCTCCGTACTCCGTCGATGACACTTGACCTCCAAATCAAGGCATTATTGATTACAGCAGAAGTACAATTAGTTATTTATTGATATGGCTGTCAGAACGAGTCAGTCGAATTCAGTTGTTATTTCCGGCAGTACATTAGGTCTACGCCTCGTGAAAATGTTGATAACGATATTACAAAATCATCAATTTCTTATATTTAGCCTGACAAGCAAGCAGACAAACCACCTGGTGGTAAGTGGTCACCGTTACCTACGGAAGTTTCCAATCGTAGAGGCCTAGGGCAGTCAACACATTGATAACTCCTCTGATACTGTAAATGTTTATAGGTGATATGCGCACTTATAGGATGGTCTATAGGCGCTTACCGTCGGGTGTGCTGTCTAGCATTTTGCTATACGTTTTAATATAAAAACGGCGCCAAGCCTTTGGTATTCTTGAATTTTTTTTTGTAAAGCTTTTTCTACCAAACCTTATGCGATAGCACACTGACAATATATCGTAAGGAATCGCATTACAAAGTTAGCATGATCGTAATAGAATCAAATGTATGAACGGTACCAGTGGGTGTCTAGCTGTTGAGGGTAGTACTTCTCTTTTTGACTAGTAGAACCATGTAAAAATAATGCTGCCAGAGTTAATAGATCAAACGAACATTGATCATTATGGAACCAGTAAAGGCCGCAGAGAGAATCAGCGTTTGTCTGGGCGGACCCGTGACAGTTACCGTAATGTTACAGTTTACACTAAAACGCAGCGAAAACGTTAGCATGTTCAAAGTATTTTTGGGATCTAATTAAGCATTTGTACGATGTAGACGTAGCCAACCGGCAGCAACCCACGAGCTGCGAGGTGATCACGGCTGTGCCGGGTATTAGATAACATTGAAGAGCCACTTGAAACTAGCCGCAAATGTGACTGTGGAGCTTAAGTCTGAACGCTTCGTGTTTGTCCGGCTGCCACTCCCGTTACCCCTGTACGCAAAAATAAAAGTGTTTCCCATTGAAAGTAATAAGGGATACATTGCGGGTCTTAGTACTCCATACAAAACAAAATCAGACTGCGTGTGACAGACATTTTAATGTGACATGTTTATACGCATACGTAGGTACCTACATATTATATAAATGTGGAACAATGGAGAATTAC
>DWDT01001139.1:0-16923 GCA_018245595.1 Microceris scylla | reverse complement strand
GCGTGGCAGACTATGGCCTTAACCCTCTCAATATGAGAGGAGACCCGTATTCCAGCATTGGAATTGTAATGAGTTGAAAAAAAAAAGTGAACTGGTGGCTGTATACAAGTGCTCCAAACTTATTTACTAAGAAATATAAATATGCAAACTTGTGGTTTCACGTCGTGCGCTTATATTACAGTAGTAAGAAAACGGTGTACGACGCATTGTCACGGAGCTCATATGATGGACATTCGATACGTACCGCGAAGAACTGGCTGAATTCAACAGTGTCAGTGTGCCGCTGTCGTCAATCGCATATTCCTTTTTAAATTTTACGCGTGCTAATTTTCTTATGCTTATATGGAAAAATATAAACTTCTTATAAACTTCGTCGCCTTATTCAATCGTCGCCTTATTCAAATGCAAATACCAGTTTTATAGAGGTTACATAAACGATTCAAGGATATTAGGAGTTATGTGGTACGGAAAATAGAAGCAATTTTGCGATACTGAAGTACAGTTGCTGACGTCGTGAGTTTCCGCGTTGAGCTCTAACTAACGGACGTCCTGCGTGTGGTTGACTTCTGTGGATTAGTCGCAGAAGGCTAACTTCCCCCTCCCACCTCCTTCTCCTTACTAAGGAATATAATTATGCTCTATTTAAATTTCATGCACGTGTACATCGACTTCATCAGGTTTGATTTAATTAAGTGTCATCGTAAATCACATGTATTCTTCGAGGAGAGCTCGAGCAGTTTGTTAGATTTGCAACGTTTTACAAATTCTATAACGGGATTCACTTGTTTATCACACAATTTATACTTCTCATAAACGCTTATATTTATACAAATTTCGTGCGGTATAAACATATTGTTAAGAAACACGAAACCTTGAGATTTACGGAGGGGGATTTTCATTAAATGTCGCCATAAACTCGGTGGTGTAACTCGAAACGGCGAAGGTAACACGCAATGGAGTACCGTTGCCGTGTTATTGGCCCACATTTTAAACGCACCATACGATACGTACCTAACGACGACTTTATCGCGCTTTTCGACCGAGCCGCTTTATGTATGCTAAAACAAAGTGCAATGACATCTCACCGATCGGAATAATAATGGCATAGTAATGTTTTTCATATTAAAACTTAACCTGTTCATATGTGTTTACCGATATTTTACATGTAAATGTTACGCAGTGTATAATACATGTGTGAATAATTACAGAATTACAAAAATGCGGCGCAGTAGATATTAATTCGGTTTAGACATACGTATGTATATAATTTAACAGTTATAATAATGTTGCAATTATACACACATCTGTAAATCGTATTTATACACGTTCGGGAAAAGATGTACCTTTACAACAAATGTAATGGAACGTGCCACTGTTTTTTTTTTAACTTTTTCTTTACTATTTTCATTTGACATTCTTAACGTAGAGGTGATACGTAACGGAAAAATATGCAAGCAATTCGTCGCCCACACGAACGTATCTGTACAGTATTTGACTTTCATCAGGTCAATAGTCAATCACAATATACTTATTTTCTCTAATCTTATCTATTTTAATATCACCAGCGTCAGCAGCCTCTCAAATAGCATGCCACTGAGCTCGATCTCTAGCTCTTCGAATCCAATCGCTGCCAGCCACTCTGCGTATATTTAACCACCAAGCCTGAGCCTGACCAAAGCGTGGTCTCCATTCAGAACATGAATCTTGCGCATATATTATTATTATAGATGTATATTATGCGTATGGATGTATGTATGGATCTATGCATGGCTCATTAGCTGCGTGTGTTCGCAGTGGCCGATAATGTACATCGGGGTGAACCGTGCGAATACTCATGACCTTCTCGGTAACACTGACGTGCGTGTCCTCAACGCCATCTAAAGATAACCGCACAGGTCGCGCTGCGTGCGTCGGGCAGCCGCCCAAATATGCATTTAACTGGTCCTCATTGATTCGCGTTGCTACCATACAAACATTTATTCATACTGTCTCAAAAGAATACTTGGGGCTGTTTTTTATTGTGCGCTCTGGATATTTATGATATTGCTTCAAAATTTCTTATAGACTGCTATTTGTGCCGACATCGTTATGTTTTATTGTTACTGTTTTATATGATAATCTTAGGTGTTTATAAAATTATGTACTGAACTAATAAGAAAGTTGCTAAAAAATCCTTAGTTTATGGAGATCATAAAGGTTTCATTAGAGCAAGATAAAAATTTTAATTAAAGTCACCAAGTATACTTTTATTACTACAAAAATGTCGGCAAGTGTAGCACTAGTTCACGACTGCTAGGTATATTATATGGCTTCCAGCAATTTTGTTGGAAGCCTACGTTTACGCTTCAGTACGAAAATTACATGTTGGTGGAGAACTCTTTTAACATATATTTATATGTTACATTATTATATTGTACTTTACTAGCCCATAAAGAGTGAGGTACGTAAATAGAACGAAACCTTGATTTTTTTCCCTAAAATACAAAACCGTTTTTATATGCAATTTTACTAATATTGTAATACCGGTATGATAAACAGGTGAATAAAGAAAAACAGAATAGAAGTTTTAGTTATGGCATAGAGGGGCGTCCACAAATATTAGAACAATTTTGCTTTATTCTCAATTTACTACGGAGTTATGAGAACAAGTTCAACGGTTTTCCGTTGAAGATGTTCTCATCTAGCAGGTAACTGAAAACGAAATTTATGTGTAACACGTCATGATGATATAATAAAGTACTGAAAATCGTTTGCAGAATTAACTCACGTGACGGTACTAGACATTGGATTTAACGGCAATTGGTTATCTTATCTCTGAAATATTCCAGAATGACAGGGCTATAGATACGGACTGAACAAGTACGTGCACATGTCAAAATCATAATACATTCCAATGATCGATTGTGTGTATTATGTAACAATGCAGACCTTCGTAATCGTAGTACAACTTACAATAAATAACTGTATATTGAATAGTTTGTTATTTATTTTATAAGAAACGAATCTTAGGGATCGTGGAACTTTCTAGTTTCGGTTAGTTTTTGATCCTCAGTAAGAATTTCTTCGAGAGTTTCTATTAACATATTATCAATTTTATTTCCTTTTATATTCACCTCCGTGAAACTTGCAAATGGAAAATTTTCTATACAGCTAAATATCTGTTGACTGATCGCTGTCAATTAGTGAAGAGGTATGTTAATATGACCAAAATAGTTTATGCCCATAAATGTACTAACACCACGATAATAGACCATTATGTTTATCGAGTATATTTAAACATGTTATCTGACGCGTTGCGCGAATCGTCAGCGACAACTCTAACTCATTTCGCCTCACGTTCCACCGTAAGCGTATTTCTGGCGATACTTTAACCAGCCTAATTTTTAATAATTAATTTATTTTTCATAATTAATTTATAATCAACAATAAGTCTTAATAATTAATTTATTTATTTAAAATACAATTCGCATTCCGTCAGTAGTCTTGTAACGACTGTTTATAGACATTTTATCCCTGTTCGCTCGTTAGGTCACGATTCTCTTATCAAGTCGTATCTTGTATGGCGAAACGATTTTATTTACGTGAACCAGCAACGTCGAGTGACAATCTAAACTGACTTACAGCGGTAGGTACTCATTAACGTTATGATGATGACGACAGTCGCTTCGTTGTACCGCAGTTTCCTGGCGCAAAACATTCCAGAACAGAGCATGCATATATTTGCGCGTTTTCTATCAAACTTATTAGGCTTATTGGGCTTTTCGAAATTGAAATTCTCAGTTCGGAATTGCAATTTTCACCGGTGTATAGCAATAGGCACAGTTCCTATTCCATGTGACGTATTTTTTAACATAAATAGTGGAAAGTGGGATCCTGTATTGCACTGCTCAGTTAACTCTTTTGGGGAAATGTGACGTTATGTTACTATATGTATGCGTTCCATATATAGAAAATGATGAAGAGCCATGAGCGATGCTGTCTATAAGAGCGTTATCGATACTTAGTTCATTTGCTTACTGAATGTAGCTCATTGATGGATTAAACACGGCAAGCAAGAATGTATTTCAACTAGGCAATGTTTGATGTACTTGTATATATCATCAATTTTTTCTATTGCACGTCGCTGAAGAAACCGGTTAGTATCTGTTCCATCCAACTGCCATAAATTTTAGGCTTAAAGCGTTAGTCGAGGTCAGCCGTACACAAATTACACTTTGAGTATTCTAAAGCGTAAACGTCTTATTACCAGTAAAAAAAATATTTTATGTAATATGGATGTAGGTCAAGAGTGGCTTTATAGCCGAGAACGAATGCCAACTTGAACGAAAGTCGAAAGAAAGAAGTTTGAGAAGACTTAACACGAAGACTATCTCTTTAGCGGTTCTGCGTACACCTATGGAAATACGCGTTGATATGTTTGTTTCAAATATAACTTTCTTGCAAAATTTATTGATTATATTTCCTTTTGCATATCCTCGAATATCATATCACGTATGCTACAAACACATAAAGGGAAAAGTCCCTAGCACATTTCTGTGTTGTCGGTTTACCTCGTAACGTCCAGTTTACGCGAACATATTAAGACACTAAGCTATTATGGGTAACGTCTCGCTACATTATGCAATAACAGCTGAAGGTTATTCTTGTTTCAATGTCGGTTGGAGTACTCGATGTAGCTTGGCGCCGAAATTCGCTCGTGACGACTGACGTCTCGGTGACATCACAAGTCGTTACGAACGGCCATAGAGAATGAGTTAGTTTTTTATTGGCATCGGGTCACGGGTGTTGCTAGCCGCCTGTGATTATTATGTAATATTCCAACCGTTTTTGTAATTCCGATTGTAGTTGAGCTTCGGTTTTTTTGAAGTCGTTTAACATTCACCCTCCTGGAATAATGATTTAGCGTGAGGTAGACTAAATCTTCAATTGTTACTTGCTAAAATTGTTTAGGCAATTTAAAACTTGATTTATAATAATATATAATGACAAGCTTATATAGTAAATTGTTCACACTAGCATCCTTTCAAAGTGCACGCAATGATTGCCTACTCTATGAAAATGATACATGCAATGTAGGTGCATGTATCATCAGCCTATCTTAGTCCACTGCTGGACATAGACCTCCCCTAAAAGGGGGTTTATGCCCGTAATCTCGGCACGGCTTTTTGCACCGCCGACGCTGCTGCCCGTCGGCGGCCAGGGCATTTAGCGTGCCTATTTAGGCTGCGCTATACCGCAATCAGCAGGTCGCCAGAGCCTCGTCTGTTATAGCAGGGTGCACGACGTGCAAGTGAGGTTGGCTTTCATTTATCTCTTGATCGTGTAATGTGGATCATTAAAAATATGTGTAGGTATTTACGTATGAATTGGTAATGTATTTAAAACATCAAGAATAATAAATGGCACTACTTTTTTGGTTCTATCTTGTTATACAAAATCCCCAAAAACGTTTAGCCTTCGAAATACAACTTTCCCTTTGTATTATTCGAGAAAGCGTTAATCTTTAAAAATATTGAAGGATGTATAAAAATATAAATCCATTTAAGTTTCTCAATACATTCTCTTGCTTTCAGTTTTCCATGCCAGATTTTTAATCTGCGCTGTTTTTGTATCTAGGCATTCAAAAAGAAACAAGCTCCATTTCTTTGTTTTCGAAATTCTACCAGTTTCACCGTTTTAATAATAGAACAATAGCCAATACAAAATAAAAAAAAAATAAAACAAAGCGTAACTTTCGTACACCATATCTACATAATTTACGTTATTCATGTTGAGGCACAGTTGGCACAGTAATTTATAAAGTAGTATTCTATAACATTGTTACAGATTATTACATAGGTCTCCTATTATTTGTTTCTCGAAATGTCAGTAAGGAGAAATATGAACATTATACTTTTAAACGGTAATGACACCGTGAAATAGGAAGAGAGATACGTTTAATTATGATGACGTAAGAATTAATTAATAAATGCCTTATACTAAGTAGTTCCAATCATAAGTTTCTACACAATTTTATTTTCTACACAACATTTATTCATAGAATATGCTGATTATTTTTATATAGGTAGGTACATTTAATTGCCGTATTGGATTTTATTAACATTCACGCTGACTACCAATTACAATGATCAGCATTTCTAATACAATCGACCTTTTGGTTATAACAGTGAAGTGTTCTCAACAGAAGTCAGTTGGGTCAACGACCGAATGTGAATAAAAATCAAAATTTGTTTATTCACGTACAACTTAAGTCCATCCAATGACATTCAGTGCTGACGTCATCGGTGATTGTTATTTCCTTTCCACACTCTTGAATAACATGTTTTAACTTTTAAAGTGTATACCAATTGAGTTATACACGCCGCTGTTTGGATGAAAAAATTGTATATATAATAAAACCAAAATTCTGTGTATAATATACATACACTAGTTATAGTGTCCAACTGAAATAGGTTTTTCAGCCGAAACCGAACTTTCGGCCCCGCTCACAGTTTCGGCCGAAACCGAAACCGAAACTTACTTAAACATATTTAAAATTTCTATTGCATACTGAAGTCTAGTGTATTTTAAATTTTGTACGACTTATAATACGAAGTATAGAGTGTGCTTTACGATGACAAAAAAAAATTATACATTTATTTTCATATTGTATTTATACTGATAGTCAAACAGAGTTAAATGAAATAAAAAGACAATCATCAAATTACGTAATAAATACATTTAAATTTTTCTATGTCATGAAGAGTGGTCGGAACTGCGGAGCAATTCTGGGCGTTATTATAAAAAAAAAGGATATGATATATGACCCGGATATATAAAATACGGGACATTCATTTTGTATCCTTATTATAGTTATGCAAATTAAGGACAAATTTATGATTTTTTATTAAAAAAAGAAAACAAGATTCGAAAACTTGGGAGATCTTTTTTACCATTTTTTACCAAATTTAACTATCACAATAATTAGTCTAGGTATTGTATAATATAATATAATCATTAAATTCTCTTTTAGTTTACTTTCAAAAACAACATTAATTATTAGACAATAAAATAAAGTGTGCGGTGCGCCGGGATAGCACGAGTGAGCAGCGAAGTTCTCCCAACGACGCGCTACAATTCACGAATACTCGAGTTTCGGCGCGGCCGAAAGTTACGGCCATTTTTTGGCCGAAACCGAAACTAAGACCGAAACTAAATTTCTTGGCCGAAAGTCAAACCGAACCATCGGGCGGTCGCTAATTATAACTCTTCTAATATTATAACTGTTTTGAATTTATAATATTATAATTGTAGGATTTTCTAAGACTTACCTGTTATTAAATCCTTGTCAGGGTCTATGTAACCGTTGAGTTGAATGTTTATTGGTGATAATACAAGGAAATATGTACTTAATAACTCTGGCTGGAGGGATTTACCTAAAACGGAACTCTCGTAGAATTACTCAAGCGTATAATATATGTTTATGACATGTATTATAGTTATTTGTATATGTTAGCGTCCATATTAATATATCTTCATAATTATTTAGGTTATGGTAGTACGTATAGCAAGTATAGGTATAGTAGGTATACGTTGATTTTAATAGTACATTTTATTGTTCCCTGTATTTGTGAATCTAAACTGGTGCAGGTAACAAAGCGTGTTCCTAAGTTAAGCACTGGAGTACAGCAAATATAGTTTTACCTTAGCCGTACATGTCACCTACGAGCAATTTTCTTTTATTGTATGAATTGTTATAAGGTGTTGAAAATTTTAAAAATTCGTACCGTTATCGAGATTAGCCCAAACATACAGACGATATTGCGGTTTTTTTTTATATAACATGTAATATAAAAGGTAAAGACGAGCGGTCGGCCTCAACCGACTTCTTCGAGTTCGTGCTTTGGCCTCGTTTGACGCAAATCAAATTTTCTTAGACGATTATAGCAGGTCCGGTTGAAAAATAAGTATATTGAGCACACCTCTCTTTGAACGGTAGTAGGTTAATAGTATTTTATAGCAGGTTATGTAAGGTTTCTCCTTCATAACACATAAGACCGTTTTGAATATCAATAATGACTGTGTTGCTGATAGATGACGTTGCAGTTGTAATGTTCTTTATATCGTTGAGTAAATGTAATTCTACTTGTAATGTAATATAAAATTTTAAATGAAGAATGCACAATGTTTGTTCTAAAATATAGACATCTAGTATTCAGACCGACATAGATACGCTTGAAGGTTGCCAGTTATTTATAAAAATTAGATTTGAATGTGAAGGAAACCTTACAATATCGTCAAGTTAGTAACGACGTTATAAATTATTTCTTTACGTTTATTCATAAATAACTTATTCTAACAATTAGACCCTTTTTAATTGTATCACAAAAACTTTTTCCTCAACGATTAAGGTTATCGTAAACGTAATTCAAGGTTTTTTGCTTTATCGAAGTTTAATGAAAAAAATATTTAGACGTTTAGAACTGAAATATTATGTACCACGTGACTATTACACATTCCTTTATTTAAAGTATGAATGTGTTGTTCAGTCAGTGCTTGTTATAATTACTTTTTACTTGCAATTACCAACAATTTGTTTAAAAATTTAAATCAATTGATTTCAAACCATCTTTAATAAGGTAGATGACCTTCGTCGGTTGGCACGTCATACAAATTCAAGGTTGCTGAACTTACGTAATGTTAGTTGGATATAATAGCATGGTATTCGTTCACTCATTCACGCAGGAGGTTATCGAAGATCTATTACAGCATAACACCTCAGTCGCTATTCTCATGTAAACGAGCCGCACCTGTTGCCTCCTGCTCTGCATACGAGTCATTGACATAAGGTGTTATCTAATAGTAAATATTTTTAGTTTGACCTACTTACAGATGTTCAATGGGTTTTGGGTCATCCACTAATTGTTTTGTTTTAACTTTTGTTAATTTTTGTCGAAATGCTCATCATCATCAGCCTATGTTCAGCAGTGGACAGCTATAGTCTGATGATGGTGATGATGATGATCAGCTTATCTAAGTCCACCGCTGGACATAGATTTCTCCTGAGAGGTTTTTGCGCATCGTTTCCATTCTGTACCTTCAGATTGGGGATCGCATAGCTGAACTATTATTTTAAATATTATATCATCATCATCATCATTAGCCTAAGTTAGTCCACTGCTGGACATAGGCCTCCCCTTTAAATATTATATCAATTTTGTGAATATCATTCGTGTGTCATTTGGTACTTGCCCGCATGCACAGGGATCATGTGATACAGTTGCCGGTACAAGTTTTATATTATTTAACTTCGTCAGTGTTTTATACGTTATGACTCACGATCGTGCGCCAATTACAAACGATTACGCAGTTATAACCCATAGTTATCATGTGATTTGCATGACTCGTATAAATATAAAAGTGCCTTCGCTACGAAAAGTTAGTACAGATGTTGAAACATGTCACACTATATTTTTTATAACTTGCGTGAAAGCCAATTATGTGGGCTTGATTAGTATATATGGAAGTCAAATTGTAATGATATTACACACGTTATATAATAGTGTAGCGGCAATGGTGGGCGGTGGTGTATGTATCATGGGTCTATTTATATCGTTCGAAAGAGCAATCGGACGTGTGCGGGCACACGGAGAGAATAACCGACGTATGTATACATATGTTTCTATCTTAAAACTATATACTTGTTCTGTATCCGAAAACTGTCTTTAACCTATATATACTATGTATATATCAATATACACTTGATTGCCAACCGAATTATATAACAAATTATATATAATACTAATCGTAAATTAGTTCTCGTTGAACTAATGTTTGTTCCACAACGTGGAATTTTTTAATGTTTAAGGAGTTAATGATAAAAACTGCGTCATTAATCTAGAACGTGGAACTGTTTACTAGTCATTAGGTATTACTTCAATAGATAACATTACTCCACTTCGTGCATCGCAATGAAGAATTTCATAAGGTTTTAAATAGTATTGAATGAAATATTCGGTTCTAATGGACACAAGGTAACCAGAAATTAGTGTAGTTTTTGACGCAACATCCGAAGTGAATCTTGGCTTCCGATTAGAGGTTTGGTCACTTTTCTCTATACTGCTCATTGTCTTACTGTCTTACTAGCGAAATTATAACCGGCGATATTATATGAATTTGGATTCTGTATCACTTGTACAGACATATCAAAGCCATTGTTTCGTGCTTATAGTCCTACCGAATTGTACCTAATTAGAGTAAATATTTAAAACATTAAGGGTTTCGTGGCCGGAGCTCTGATGTCCAATGCGAAGGTCATCAGTAATGTATGTTTGCTTAAGACGAACTTCATAATATCCAAGCCGTTTCATTTTTTAACAGGCTACAATTGAGAACAATCTCAGTTCATGCAGACGTCAATTACTGATAAGTATCATAAGGCGGTCCGTCTCAGTCTTCTCGATTGGCTGTCGGTATGGTTATACGACGAATAAAATAATTAATGGATACTTGTGGACAGTATCTGACTGAATGTAGATGCACAAGAACTTTGCAGATTTAATTGATTTGCAGGTTTGATTGTAGCATCACAAGAACTTTTTAGATTGTATTGATCTCGAATATTCGATACAACGCTTTTTTGACATTCTCGATTTTATTGCACGCTCAGTCGTTTGTTGGAACGGAACGAAACGTAACGCAAAAACGTTTGTCACAAATATTTTTGACATTGACGTCTCCTTAGACCTTTTCTTTGTGGTTTATTGACGTCGGCACTTCATTGTGGCTTCGACGCTATTGTGAACAAATCGGCTAATAAATTACACTATAGATATTTTAAAGTAAATTAATACACAATAGACATTTTGTGCACTGGACAATTGTTGGATATTTGAATACATTTCATGAAGGATCACATCCTTTCGAGTATTGTGAAAAATAAGTACATTCTGATTCGATTTTGTAGTATTTACAGCGCCATTATTTGTGGATAGCAATTCAAAGGAACTAGAAATAAAGAATATCAACAAAAAAAATTATATACATTCGTGGGGTTACGGTTCCGCTCGACGGTCCCTTATGCAAATATTTAAAAGCAACGCAATAGTACTTTGGAACTTACGGTGCGGAGTGTGGATTTGGGGTTAGTTTTGGTGGTTGGTTGAGTCGATAAACGTAATCGATAGTCATGTGTTTAAATAAATCTCCGTTGTCAGAGTGAGAGATCAGAGAGTCGACGTAGATCAGAACAAATTTAACCGCGTGTTACAATCCAGGTCACATAGAGTATCTTACGTCTATGAAGCCGTCAATTGAGTTAAACTCTGCCCTGTAGGTTGCTCTATCAATATTGATTGTGGCGTCGCCTATCTATTGAGTTAATGATATTGTACCACGCGTTTGTTCATGTCGACGTGTCTCAAGGTGAGACTGATCTTGCGAATAAGAAGCAAACTAGTGAACATCGTATTACTTAGTGTCCGATGTTTAAAAACAAAGTTAACGAAAGCCTAATAGTAATTCTAAGTAGTCTCAAAAGACAATTTAGTATTTGATTATTAAGTATAAAAATCTTCTTAAGAATCTTAAATAATACCGTGCATCTAGATGTAGTTCCGGGCCGTCTGATTTAGACATATATGTGTATATGCTTCTATAATTTTACGTTTAGACGTAGAAAGACACTCGTTTTCACTAACGAAATATTATTCCTGGATAGGACTCGCATTCATGGTCTTGATTTACAGTCAGGATGAAAAACCACTTCATCAACCGTTCAGTCGAGTATTGTCGTAAGATCTAAATGGAGTTTAAAGATTGATTAATCACTGTTAAATCAGGTCAATACCACGAGGAAAGTTGAATTTCATTGAACAGCTATTTATCGATTCATTTGTAAACGTTCTTTGACAATGTAATAACTGTAAAGTAAAATAACGTAACATTACGCCTGTAATCCCCGAAGGGGTAGGCAGAGGAATGTAGTACACTCCCACGTTTCACCAGTTACGTTTAACTCCGACAATGGAGTAGGTGGTGAGTCTATTGCCATACACCGGGCACCGATCCTGACTTCGAGTCACTACAAGAAATTTTTAATTAGAAAAATCCAACAGCACCCTACCCGGGAATTAAACCCAGGACCTCCCGATGGGCAGTCGCGCTTGCAACCACTCTACAACGAGGCAGTCAAGTAAAATAATTTTTATTTATAGCCATAAATATCACTACAACTTTCATCTCTACATTACTATAATTTAAAAATATTTGTATAAATCGCATTAATAGATTACTATTATAAAAACCGTATTAATTATATAAACAGTAAATACATTATCGTATCCGTAGTATTTCATAGATGAAACTTATCTATTAATATATGTAGATACTTTGAAAGTTCTCCGATACTCATGTGTGTATGTTTTCCTAATGCCAATTGCCCTTCGATCCGAGACTAATTCGTTTAATGGTGTTATGGGACACAGTTCAATTGCTTGCTCGTATGTTTAATGGTGTTTCGGTCGCCGTTCGCCTTGACCTGGCTAGTTGTCTTCCGATCTTCGCATCTGACCCCTTGATTCAGTTTTAAATGATTATTTGATTATTATACATATGTCAGAACAGAAGAAAAAATTGATGAATGAAAAAGTCAGATCTGTAAAGATTTATTTGACGCTCGGTGCACCCCGCCTACCCCGCAAGGGACCAGGCATGACGGTAATCGGTATGTAATCAACATCCCGCGAAGATAAAAAAGAACTTTCGATTTTTTTCAAGGCACTCAGTGCGGAAGTCAAAATCATATTTACAATTTTAAATTAATAACGAATAGTATTGAAACATATGTTTATTGTATACGAAAATATGAAAGGAGTTTTTTTTTTTTTTATTACAAATTTATTTTCGGAGCAAACTGCAAAATGTAGGCGGTATCGCATCCGAAACTCTAATTTCACACGTATTCAGTAATCAATACATGGTTTATGTAACTAACTAATAGCTACAATAAATTATTATTACTTTGACATCTGTATTTTTAACATTTAACATGTATCATCTTAATTTGAACAGAAAGTATGTCCGACGGCTACTATACTTCTACGAGGGCTGAGCGCAGAGCAAACGAATCTGAAGAGCATCCTCCAAGAGAAGATCCCTAAGGAACAGGAGAAGATTCGGGAGTTCCGCAAGAAGCATGGCGCCACTAAAGTCGGCGAAGTCACCGTTGATATGGTAAGTGAAATCCAATAGATTCTATAGTAATTCATCGAAGACTGCCACATCTAGAAAAAAAAACTTGCTCACAGTGCAGAACGACAAAATATTATTTACGTTATTTTTAATGATATAAAGATCTAAAATCGACTACCACCCTTTTTAGTTTTGATCGTGTGACGTCAAGAAACCTACTAATACAATATGGCAGCGACAACATGACATAATATGTGTCACTGCGCTAATAACAACCATTTGTTATTTCACTACTGGCAGTAAATAGTCTTCGTAGACACATTGGATTAGATATATAGCTATTGCAATAATTATCATTTCAAACTTTCTGAACTGTATTCTGATAGATAGTGTTTTTGAAATATTACACTCTAGTCGCAAATGAGCGATATATAATATATCTAAAGTATTATATCATACATTGCATATTATGCGCGCAGCTATAGGTATATATTGCGTACATACTCCAACAACTGTTTAAACAGTGACATACAAGTAATTGAGCATTTCAATAACACAACCGCCTCTTAATTGTTTCAAAATGTAGGTTTAATACACTGTAAGTGTATGACATTACCGCGTTTTATGTTTGTTACAAGGAAAACCTTCGATTCGTGGAGGTTGTTTTGTTACTGGCCTTATTCCTTTTAGCGTAGGACAGACGAATTATCTCCACTCAGGCGCAGTTCAGTTTCCTTGCGGTGTTGTCGTAACTGTTCGTCGTCGATGAGGAAATTAGACTTCGCGATTTTCAACTGGCGACATTGAATACGCAAGAATGACTTCAATTACTCGGTCGTAAATTAAATTCTGAATACAAGATTCGAGATGAGTTCTTCTTTTGGCTTCAGCGGTTTCCGTTTGTTCCTCTGAATCACCAGACCGTATTGATTGTTAATTTTTTTTTATATTCACCGTACTTGAAGTGTGCTTTAGTTGTTAAAGAATAGCAAAATGATTTCAAATTGATTTTATTATTAATGCTTGAACTTTAGTTTTTGCATGTGTATTATAAAAACACTTTATTGTATGCGTTGTATATAGAGAGATCTGTTTCTGTTTGAGAATTACTTTAAAAAGAATACGCCTGTCGTTGATAATACTTACAGGTCTTTACACATGTGCGTCAAATCTTATATAAGACTGAGATGTTTGAGAGCTCTGTCTCTTAGTGTGAATGTCTAACACTTACCTCAATTCGTAACACTTATATATAGCTATTCGGTTCCGTTTTAGTTCAATGTAAATACTCATTATTCATGAGCGGTATTGTAATTCTTTGTGCAGATGTACGGTGGCATGCGCGGCATCAAAGGCCTGGTATGGGAGACCTCAGTGCTGGACCCCGATGAGGGAATCCGGTTCCGTGGCATGTCGATTCCCGAGTGCCAACAGTCCCTGCCCAAGGCGAAGGGTGGCGAGGAACCCTTGCCCGAGGGTCTTTTCTGGCTCCTGGTCACCGGTGACATTCCCACCGAGTCGCAAGTCAAAGCCCTATCCAAGGAATGGGCACAAAGGTGTGTTATACAAATACTTTAATATTCATGTTATAATGACGTACCTTCGCCATATGAGGTGATCTGATCTGCATAATAAATTATTTTTAATTATATAAATAACCGTTTTGGTGCAAATATATATGTATGTTTTAATAAAATGTTTAAATTTTAAACGGACCACGAATTGTCTTTTTCCATACTTGGGAAAAAAATAATTTTTGTTTTACAACAGACATGAAAAAATTTATTGATAATTTCCGAATAAATTGATTCATAATGACCAAAAAATCCATGAAATGTTTCTATTAGAGCCGAGCTCCCCGCGCACGTGGTGACCATGCTAAACAACATGCCCAGCAAGTTGCACCCCATGTCCCAGTTCTCGGCCGCCGTCACCGCGCTCAACAGCGAGTCCAAATTCGCGCAGGCCTACTCCGAAGGTGTCCACAAGTCCAAATATTGGGAGGTGAGTTAGTATTTCACAAAACAGACCAATGTAATGATTCGAAGAATTCAGCAAACGGCAAAATGTGATCTAAACGAAAATCTGAACACATGATTCACGAAACAGAAGATTGTGTTCAACAGTGGAATCATAAAAGGGTCGAATAGGACAACTTGCACGTTTTCTGACGCTATTAAGACTTCGTAGCACCTTTGGTCCTACTCGATGTTATCCCATAATGTGTCCGTTGAAAACGTCAGTTAGGATTCTTAGTTTAGAATTTTTTTTAAAATACATCTTGAATTTAATGACGTACAAAGTGTGATGTCCCAATCTTCTGATGCCATTCAACTATAAATGAATTGTCTATGAATGACCAACCCTTTCAAGAATTTCTCTTACCAGGTCCCTACAAACTACTAATAAAGTTCCATTAGTCAATAAACTACTACTGCTAATACTACTACGACTACTACAATTACTGCTATTAATAAGAGTAACTGCTATTAATAAGTAACCGGTGAAACGTGGAAGTGTTTTGCATTTCCTCTGCCTACCTCTTCGGGGACTACAGGCGTGAATATTCGTTATATTGCGTATATATTGCGTTTTTCAATAAGATTTCCATTTTATTCTTAGTACATTATGTAATTGGTTGAATAATTACAACACGTATCCATTTTCAACAGTACGTGTACGAGGACTCCATGAATCTGATCGCCAAGTTGCCGGTGATCGCGGCGACCATCTACCGCAACACGTACAGGGACGGCAAGGGCATCGGAGCCATCGACGACAACAAGGACTGGTCCGCCAACTACTGCTCCATGCTGGGCTTCGACGAGCCGCAGTTCACGGAGCTGATGCGGCTGTACCTCACCATCCACAGGTTGGTGCTGTTAGAAAGAGGATAATGAAGATTCATATGCCTTAAATTGCGGGAAGCTGCCGGATTCGAAAGGCCCAGGTAGGAAGGATCAGCGCCGATTAGGGGAGGCCAATGTCCAATGAGCTCAGTGGCGTGCCATTGGAGAGGCCTATGTCCAGCAGTGGACGGAAGTAGGCTGATAATGATGATATTGACTATCTACCGTAGTGCAGGTTCGGGGTAGTTTGGGATCAAATGGGTGTGCGTGATTTCTCAAGACATTTATCGTTGTCATTACTAAACCACACAATGAATAGGAAAAATGATAAATACCGTTTTTTAACGTCAGGTTAAGTACCTACATCGTACGAGATATGTAGATAGTACTTACAGTTTGGTGCGAGTGGAAACAGATAATATTATGTTATGCTAAATCCGGTTACAGCTTTAGATAGCGAGGCATTATTTTATTATACCTAACTATACTTATTCGAAAGAGCACTAGGCGCGATGGTTTAGTTATAACACACATGTATCCATATATACATGTATTCCATGTAATATATCTTGACCACTACGGCAATAATAGAACTTGATTGACGAACTAATTGATTCTTACTAAATGTACATACATATTATTATAATTATCATCAATGTTTCTATGTGCAACCGTTGAAAGGTAATTACAAAATGCTTTCAATAATATTATGTAAGCATTAACTTGACATCTTGTTTCATAAATAAAAATATGAAGTGTAAGAAAAAAATCATCATCATCATCATTATCAGCCTATCTCAGTCCACTGCTGGACATAGGCCTCCCCAATAAGGGGGTTTATGCCCGTAATCTCCACGCTGGGCATGCGGGTACGGGAGCGTGCGTAGGTCCGGGAGATCGCAGG
>DWDT01001138.1:0-16925 GCA_018245595.1 Microceris scylla | reverse complement strand
CAATAAAATATTTCAATTTATTTACTCAGGCTATGCAAAATTCATTTTGTTTCATTTAATATTTATGGAAATTAACTTTGAATTCATTTCATTTATATGTCGCATCTCAATTATCAAATGCGATGATAATTTAGACTTGGGTATACGTAATACACACGGGATAGAAACCCAATAAATTACACTAATTTTGGTTGTCTTCTGAGATTTGAGACTTGGAATTAATAGATTGCTTTCTAACATTTTCATAAAAATTATTCCATAAGGTATTTCACATAACACAAATATAGTATATTTTTTCTTCTAATAGTCATTCTAAAATATTAGTCTCAATCTCGAGGCATCCGCGGTCTTTGTCTACTAATTGACATTTCATATTCAGGATTTCTTCCTCCAACTAACACGTCTTTCTCATCATAATAAATTTCATGTCAAAAAAATTTAATGAATTAATAGAATCGTAAATATTATTTCATATCAAAAGTGAATCATTACTCAAATAACAGCTTGTAAATAAAATCGCGCACTTCAAGAAAACAGAAAACATAATTAAATAATCTACTACTAAAAACACCGCTTCTATTCCCATCAATCAATGTCTCGAAAAATATAATTCTCTTAAAAAGATCATTAAGTCCGGACCGTTGTACTTCAACCCCTTAACCGACAAAGGGGTCTGACGTACCCCATTTATCATTGGTGCTCTGACACCTAATTAACAATTGAAACGTCTGGAGAAGTGAAGAGGGCCAGTTTGTCTCGGGTCAGCGAGGCCAGCAGATAATCTCACAAAGGTAGCGATGGCTGTCGGCTCAAAACCCGTACAATACGATACTGGACAGTATATAACCAATATTGTATCTACTTAACTCACGGAACGGGATGCTGTAGAATAATAACAAATTTTTACTCTTCGATTAGTTCTCAATGAAATGAAAGATGTTTCCATTCTTAGAAGGCAAGTAGGGGCAATTTAGGTTGAGAAGTCACGGTAGTCCATTCACGTCTGCATGCAAACTTACATTGACCTGATGGTCATGTTTAAAAGAGAGTATTCAAAGAAGAATTAAAAAGAATAAGAATTTAGAGGAATGTTGGGCTGACATCTACTGGCACTGATTTCGGTTTTGATCTAAAAGCCTTAAGCCGCCGTCCGTATGTTCAAATACTGAAATTTCTCACTATAACTTTAAAAGAAATATTAAATTTAACTTACAGTAGACTAACTTTACGATTTAGACTTTTCCAAAACTTTCTCTGTGGTGTGTGAATTTTGCCGACCCGCTCATGGCTAGCGTAGAGGACTATGTACCTGAAAACTTTGGACCTTTGAAAGGGCTGATAATGAGTTATGTTTATTGCCTTCACCCAGAATATATAACACGAGGATCCTAAAATACAGGAATTGCTAATAACTCTTGTAACTATACTCCACTATCAATGCAAGTTGACATAGGCACTTGTTAGTGATGGAGTATCGAGTATTTTATGTTTATATTTTTTAAAAAATATCAATACGTTCGCTTTCAATGCATACATTTAAATTTGTAGTTCAAATTCATTTATTGTTAAAAAGTTATAGACCCCACCCATATAACCCATATAATGAAACAATGATTAAATAAATATAATATATCCTAGGTGGAAATTGAACCAATAACTACCGGCTCAACATTAGGGTTTATAAACACTGAGTCAACGGGTCTATAAATATTAAAACATTAGCCGTAATATATTGACAATATTGATATTAGGATAAAATGAAAAACCGCATGTACTTTTTCAAAACATAGTCGAGCCGTCACTTGTACAGATGTCGACCATCATCACGGCCAGGTTTTATTTTTAATTTACCTCGTTCCTTTGTTCCGAGCCGTCATTACTGCCTTGAAACGAGGCGGTGAATAATTTTCAGCTTTGTGCTGTAATGTACTGTGGATGACAGTTTTTTTTTTATGTAAACAGCGAGGGAATAAATATATTTCCATGCCCCGTTTAAATTCTAAAGTAGCATGCATATCGTGTTTGGTACTAAACATATACTTATGTTTAGGAAAGAACAAGAAATATGAATAATAATAACTTATACATGTTTCACGCCACAAATTTCAGTGATATATTTAGTGTTGGAATACAACTATGACATATAAATACATTAGAAATCTTCAAAGATATATTTATCAATTTGTTGGTAACGTATTTAAAGGTCACTACCATGATGACCTTAAGAAAGCGGGTGGCAGAGGCTGGATGGGATCTGCGGAGGTTCGTGTGTTGACACCTTTGTAAAAGGCCTATTTCTAGCAGTAGAACGGAAGGCGTTTACGTGATGATGATAATGATGTATTTAAAGATCCTTTATAAATGTAGGTAGTTTATAAATACTTAATATTTATAATTACAAGACAGATACGAGTACATTGTTGTACAACCGTAGTCTGTGTTTTCTCGTTTATTTTGCTTGAATAAAAATGAGACATTACTCGCTATAATATGATAATAGGCCACCAGGTCACCGGACAACTAATAAACTACACACACAACTTTTACATGATTACACACGCACACGCACACAATTCGCATGGTCTAACATCCTCCAAGGTTTACTCATTATAATGAGAAACCTATCTGGGCGACTACCATGAACGTACAACAAGACTACATTTTAGTATAGTAAAATAGCTCCTCGCCCCGAAATAGAATCGTATTTTAAATGCAGATAATATCGGTCCGTTATGGTCTCTCCCACCTTGCACAATATGTAACGATGTTCGGTCAGTATAAAGCAGATAGTATATCGATAGTATCAGCGGGAATGTATCGAAAATAGCGCTTGATACAGAATCAAAGAATGAATTTGAAGTTTTGTGATTTTGTACATTAGACATATTCACTTCCTCACTATTCTTCTATGCCTACATTTCTATTACTCTCTTATTTATATAATACGTAAATATCACTGTTGCGTTTCTATGGCTAAGGTTAAAAATGAAAATCCCCCTGGTCCTATATCTGTCAGAAAGCTGCAATAAAACCTTGACTTTTTAACATCAGAAACAATTCGTTTCCACCTTATTTTAGCCAGCTATTTGATGACAAGCTACCGTTCGGTCTTGAATCAATGATGCGTTCTAAAACCGCGCACGCATATCTCGAAAAAACTTATTCAACCTTAGTCTCAAAAGTCCTAAGTTTTGTTTGTCGGTAAACGTTACTGGTAGGACTTACATGAGAAAACAAATGTCCCAAAAAATACACGAAAATTATCTGAAATACTACATCCAAAAACCTGATTAAAATATCCCGTCGCATTAGAATATTAAAGTGTGCAACAACGGGACAAAACCACAAAAGCCGTTTGAAGACAATTTGGAAACAGAAGACAAGACGACGAGCTCAAAAGGCATCGCTCGCGGACAATCTGAGCCCAGCAAATCTCCGGACAAAATTAACTTATCCGTATTTACATATTTTCGTATTCAAAAGAAGTTTCGACTTTGTGCGTCTTTTTAATCGCTCATTAGCATGTCGCTAGGCCGAACGCGGCGGTAAATTGCCTGGAAACGACCACTGAAAAGGTGAGGTGTTAAAGTATAAATTATTCTGTCCTGCTAGCAATTTGCATTTTAATATCGGCGTCTATTTTAATATTAAATATCACTCGCTGTAACGGCCATGGAAAGCATCGTGAGGAAATTTCCATGACGTTGAGTTTCCCGTAATATTCTCTAAGGCTTCTGAAATCTGTCAACGCATGTTTGGCAAACCTGGTCGGCTGGCTTGACCATCTCATTCCGACGAGTTTGTGCAACAACTGAACGATAAATACTTTATGAAGAACTGGCTTCTTTGAGACTTAACTGCTTGGTTTTAATCCCGAAAAGCACTGAACTGGCAAAATTCAAGAAGGTAATATTCAGAGCAGATTGTAGACGGTTTAAGCGAGTGCCCATTCACTAGTCGGGAGCACCAAGAAGATCAGCTTCAAGGGTAAACTTAGGTACAATTATAAGTAGATGGTAACAGATAATATATTAATTTGTCACCTTCAAGTTATACTTTATTATTTGAGCGAAATTTACAAAGTAATAAATAAAAGTACGATGCGGTGACAGTGATAAATATTTTAGGTAACAGAAGACCGGACCGGTAACCGGACTTACACTCACACAGTACACTGTACAATCATATAATGTATACATTTATAGTCACTTACATATAAACATACAGATATTATTATCTTTTTTGTCATACTCGCCGGATAACAATGATACGATAAGTGTAACAATGATATTGTTAAGCTAGATAGAACCTTATCGCATCTAAAAATTTTCTATATATTAATTACATACATATATCACCTAAAATTAAAATTTCCTCTTCGTTCCAATAAATGCCTTTACTCGTATATCCGTGTATTTCTGTTCCGGAACCGCTTACCTAATGACTATTTAAACACTGTCGGTTTTTATCGTATTCTGTTATTCGTTTTAATACCGGGAATAGCGCCATTGTGGTCTCATTTCGTACGAAATATTATCTTGCTTCTGGTTCTATATATATTTATAGAACAAGCGAATATCGTTCGAAAAAAGACTATAGTAAGATGTAACAATGGACAATGTTAATAGAGTCCTTGTTAATTCTATTATTATTGTACCATCGCGCTAGATCTCTTAAGGAATAGCAGCGAGCCCCAAATGCCCAGGATCTCTATCCTTACAGACCTGATATGCTTCATCTACAATCATACGTGAGCCTTTCATTTATGGTATTATTTAATGTTTTACATCACATAAAATTGTTCCCCCTTTCGCTCTTTCTAGAAATCTCATCTGTTTATTTTGTTTCAGGTTACAAAATGTCGTTAGCGGTGTGCAGGGATCGTCTCACGGGAACAGATGCTCCTGAACAGCTGTGTGACGGCTCCAGCAAACCTGCCGCCTCTGTAGTTCGGTGCAACACACACCCGTGTCCTTTCAAGTATGTCGTTACCTTCTAACTCCCTGTTATTATCATCATTATATCACTCCAGGTCCTCACGGGACAGTGAGAGGTCATCTGATACCAAAGATCATTGCTAAGATCCTCAAGGACCTGATATGCTTCCTCTAAATTTATCACTCTCGTCGTGTGTGAAACATACCAGTTTTGAACACTTCTACTATATCTGTTTTGTTTCCGGCAAACATTAATATGAGATAGCTATAAATTATCGGAGTTTGCTGCTTTATGTTGAGCTGCAAATTCAGCGTTTTAATATTAAGGCTACTTGCCTACTGAACCTTTCCACTTTTTGTAAATCGTCTTATTCTTGCCCCTGATTACAATCTCACTTGATGCAAAGCAAGGTATAGCCTAGAATGTAGCAAGCTTACGTAAAAAGTGCCTGTTTAGTTGTGTCTTGGACCATTCCAGGATAGAACAGAACAATTAGAACGACAACAACTGTTCTGCGGTAGAAATAAGCAGAGAGTAACAGTTATTATAAAGCAGCATATGAGCGTTGGTATAACAGCGAGCTAATTGCAACTTCGTACATACATACGTATAGAATAATCGTACAGAGGTTTCGCATTGATATTGTAAAATCTTTTCGTGCATATTTTTGTCTCACTGGTGTTTGAATGGTCGAATAAATGAAAACAATGTTTATAATGAATGAAAAAATTATTTGTAATATTCACCTTGTAAATAATTAATTTAAAAAAATCCAAAATTTCAAGGTTTAAATGATAACGATGAGACCAAATTTACGTGTCTTAATCCCAATATGTGAATTATCTTCGTTGTTAATGTTCGATTTTGGTGTGCAGATGGTACGTGGGCGAGTGGTCGTCTTGCAGCGTCTCCTGTGGAGGTGGAGTGCGCACGCGAAGAGTGCTTTGCGCGCGATCAGCTAACGTCTCCAGGGCGGACACCTATGAACCAGGTATGCCCTTTAATGTATTGTTTTTAGTAAAGCTCTTGAAGACAATATTGCCTAATAAAAGACAAACTTATCTTAAGTGTAAACTATTGTTTTTATAATTTAATATAAAATGAGATTAAAATGATTCAAGGTATTGACTTTAATAACATGATGTGTAATAAAAGTTATTCTTTAATCAATTAAGATCCCCAATAGTAAATAGCCTTGATAGAATTTAATGTTAGCCGTACCAAAGCGATCGTCAAGGATTGTGATTAGTTTAACATTCGTTTAATTTTATGTATTCGACATAATTGAAAATGTTTATACAGGATCTAGTGTAGAGCCAGGATGTGTCTCACCGGCGCCAAGGTCGACTCAGCCCTGCAATGACCACGCGTGTCCCAACTGGGTCGCTGGGCCCTGGTCTGGGGTGAGTTCCGAGCTTAATTATGCTTAAATATTATTAATATTAATGATAAATATGCCATTAAACAATAACATTTGCTCAATATATTTACATAACACATTTATAAAAATTGCAAAGTATGCGAATGCAGCCTTATCGCTTCGAGTTATTTCTATCAAACGACCTTAAGATCTTTACTTTCCAATCTTATCTCCGAGTTTGTAACTCTTTCTCTTATGTCAAGTTTATATCGAGAGTAACCTTTTTACTAGATTAATAAGTCTACAACACGTCATACAACAACTATACGGATACAAAGAAGAAACGCAATTCTACTTATTATTTTTTTAATTGTTGAAGTTTTTTATTTTACACTAATGTTGAATGGAAGGTAAATTAACAAAAGTATTTTCCCGGTAAAAAGAAAATGAGTAAAATAGAAGCGTGCAGACTATTTCAGCAAATTCAGTAAAAGTTTCCAGTCAACCCATAGGTGGGGTTTTTAGATTAATATTACTATAATCACATGAGTAAATAAATGAAAATACACTCGATATAAAAAAAGTCAAAAACAGGATAATCAAAGGCGAGATCTATGTCCTTTTTTATTAGGTATAATTAGGTGAAACAATGGTTTATTGTATTACGTTTCTCGTCTCCTTTTTCCTATTCTTCCTACTCGTGTCAGTATCTTTTGTACCTTTGTTTAATTTGCTTTGTCTTACTCATCGAGTCGAGCTGGTCGACTATGAACTGTAATGAAACTCATCGCTACTGTCTTTAAAATCTACTTGCTGCTGCATTTATTTATATTATACTTGTACATGGGCGCACGAGAAAAATCATTATGACTTATACGAATATTTATTTTCTTGTCATTATTGTCGTCTACAAAGAGAAGTCTTAATGCGCAAGTAGTATTTTCTACCAGACAACCCATGTGATGATAAAAATTTGGGGTATATCGTTAAGACGAAAGCATAAGGAAAGGAAACTACGTTAACGCCCTATATTTACGAGTACAATGTCATATTACTTTATTCGCGCGGTAATATTCTCCGAAAATATCAGCAAATATACAACGTCATTAAATTTTATATCAGAACTGAAAGCATTATAAACAACATTGTACGTACCGTAACTATTCCGCTGTAACAATGTACGTGTGTTCATTTAAAAATATTTATTTTTCGTGTTCACATGAAACTCAGATATGTCGAATATATTAACGTTAATGGCCACCAATGAGTCCGCTGTCTCGTTACGGGAGAATGTGTGTGGTTGATAGAATGTATCAACGCACAATGTGTTTGAATGTAAGGTGTTCTAATAAGCCCTATATTCGGAGCCCAAGCCAACCTCACCTGTACGCAGTACAGTAGGTAGCGCAACCTAAATAGTTACGGCTACATGTCCTAGCCGGCGACAGGCAGCAGCGTAAGCCTTGCGAGAAACTGCTCTGCGATCCCCTGCGATTTCGAAAGAAAAATATCTTTATGACCTACGACCAGCACTTGACTGAGTGAGGTTTGGTTTCTGAGGGCGAATATACATACAAAGCTGACTATAACTAGAACAACAGTATTGTTAGAGACCAAATAAAGATGCAATCCTTTGTGTGTCCAATTGTCTATTTGTCTCCACAATTGGGGTTAACATAGAACTCATTCCAATATACTCTCCTAAGCACTAACACAATAGAAGAGTCACACTTAAGTAACAATATTATCTCTTGGATGTTTTTACATTGCCTCTTTCATAGATAATGTCGTAATTTCTACCAACCGATGTCCAATGCTAGACAAATTAAATCGTAGTATCTTTTGATATAGGAATAATGGAATCATAGCGTAGCGTCTTTTGCTATAATTTAATAACTTGAAACCATATTGAACTAAAATATTCAATAAAAGTAAGAACAAAATATAACGGTGACTTTCAACGCAAACATTTATAAAGTGTTATACAAGTGAATGCTCGCGAGAGCTTTGAAAAAGTTCCCACAAACTATCTGTTACTCCAGTAAGTAATAAAAGTCGCCAACTGATTCATTGAAGTGTAACTAAGAACAAACAAAGTCTAGCTTCAATATAGGTAATATAAAACTACTCCCAACGATTTTAAGGCAGAAATAATAAAGTGATATCAACAAAGAATACGAAAGTTATAATAACTTAGCTTACGTTTGAAAATTAAGTTTTTTATAGTACACTGAAGCTAAATCAGCTTGATTCCTTAATATTATCAAAACATTGTAACTTAAAAACTTTGAGGAATTGTAAGATGTCTCATGAATTTAGTCAAGGATCCATCACTAACATAGTGCATTAAGTTGGAAGAATCTATTACTGCTGTAGTAATACTTGTGCAGCGGAACCCTGTATAGGAAAAAATTAACAATGTTCTCTAATTAAATGGGTATCCATAACTGGATAAAATCTTAATATTGTTATACCAACCCACCATTATCGACAGGTAAATTGCAAATTGTCAGTCATCAGTGTCATCATCGTCATTAATGATAATAACGATGACAACATCAGCCTGTGTCGGTCCACTACAGCAAGTAATTTTTGCCCATAATCTCCACTGTGGGTTTGCGAGTTGGGGATCGGGTAAATGATAGCAATCCGAATAACAAGACTAATAACCACAGAGAACGTACAGAAAGTTCAAGAGTAAAGAACGATTCCGAATAGATAGCAAAAAAATCTTCAGGTAATTCTCTGGCAGTCAGTTCTCAAACAAACAAGACACAAGTTGAACTTTAGATGATTCCCGACAGATAGATAATAAATGTGGTTTTCAACTATGAAGAAACAAAGAAAGAGACTAAAAGAAAATATAGACTAAGAAAAAGACTAAAAGATACGCAGAAGATTGCCATATTTTGTGAACAGGTAGCATTGAAGCTACTGGATGTAGGGCAGATCGACATACATATATCATATTATTGTATATCGCTAATTTTTGTTTGTCTCGAGAGACTCGTTTTGGGTACAGAATATCTGCATTAGAAGTTCTAATTGCTATCGTTGTTAATTTTTCTAACATTAACTTTTATTTCATTTAGGCTTCACTACGTCACTCAAACAATTTTTTTTCAGTAACCGCTGAAGAAATAGTCACTATAACTATTGAATAGCTATTATTTCTCCTCAACTTTATTGTTAACCCACAGTGTTCAGTATCATGTGGTGAAGGCGTCCAAGTCCGAGGAGTGGAATGCACTCCGGTTGGTGGAGGTTGTGATCCCGCCACTAGGCCCGAGATATCGAGGTCCTGTTCTACTGGTATTAGCTGCCCATCATACAGAGAGGCTGATGAATCCGAAGTAAGTGGATTTTTACTGTTTTTGGAATGAATGAAAAAAGCTCTTAGATCTTCTATTTGATTAAAAATAAAGAAAAATATAAGCACACATATAGCAGGTTCAATATTTATTTCGTATGTCACAAAAAATGTATCATTATTAAATAGTTTTCCTATTCAAGCATTTCAGCGATTAGATAAAATTATAAGATTCTTAAAAATAAAATTGATTACATCATTTAAAAATTTACCCTCCCAAATCTGATCAAAAATGATTGTGATAATAATACGTAACGTGTATAAAAATGTAAATATACGATTTTCCCTTGTACTGGCATTTAATACATTCAAATATTTCACAGGATGATATAGAAGAACTTCTACCGGGCGTTGTATATCACACTCAACCCCTAATTCAGCCGTATCCACCTCCTCAAGCCAAAGCTGAACAGCTTATAGGAGAACCAGATGTACCAGTCGAAGCCACGTAAGTAACTATATTTAGTGGTCTATAGTTCTTGCTGTGAAGGCAACTCTGCAATTCTAACAATGTACTTAGGTTTACGCAACAAACATTTTGAACGAGTTCTTTTGCCTCCACACAGAACTGAAATGCCGTAGAATGTGAAAGTCCTCACGCAATTAAAATTAGACCCGTAACTTGTTTGATACTAACAATAAAATGTAAATTTGCATGCGTTTACTCAAATCTGATACTAATAATAGAATACAATGTAAAGTTTACAGTGATAGTATAATATACTGTGTCCTGTCCTATGTCTTCCAAAAGAGCTCAGAGTATTTTGTTGTTGTTTTCAGCAATTACAAAATATTCTTTGCGTGTGGCTGGTTGTATGTAAGGTATTGTACCTGAAACTCCAGTTTTAAAGGTTTCACTTTTAAATTCAGAAACATCACACATTTTATTACAAGGAATGACATTTCCCTTTCCATCAAACACGACTCCAGTGGATGCTTGCTCCTTTTTGTTCTCAGCTTGTTTATCGATATACGTAAATAGTATTTAAGCTACTATCGCCTTAATATATTGAGACTTAAAGATGGTTTTTGAATGTCACTCAACACTGTGAAAACTTACATTGTTCCTTAAATTAGATTCGGAAGCGTACGTGTCGAAGTGCATTCCGCCGTCATATAACGTAAATGCAAAGTAAAACACTGTACAGAGCAAATTCGAACAAAGTTACCATTATTTCACTTAAATACAAACATTAAATATGTTCGCACATAGTACTCAGTTTACAAGATTCTCAGATCATTTACCCATCACGGACCATTGCTTTCAATTAAAGTTCACGATTTGTCTATTTTTCTACTCTATGCACTGCACAGTAAGGTTTGAATTTCCTTGCACGATATACTACACTCTCTACAATTTGTCTTACTATTGTTTCTTTCGCTTCTTAACTCTTTCCTATACTCTGATACTGAACATTTCTGGCACTGACACTGACACAGCTACATGGCGTTTTTCAAAATTTTTTGGTCGCAGTTTTATCGATTTTCCTTCTACCTCTATTCTTTAGGTTGCAGGTCAAAGGGTTATCTATTGGCTATTGTACATTACAGACAAACACTGGTGCACATACTTCTACATATACCAGCCAGAACTGATGAACTGTATTTAGGATTGGTAGACTTGTCTATGCCCTGAGCACCCAGCATGTCGTATATGCAGGTCTTGAGTGAAACTTCTACATAGTTTTGTCATTAGACACGACAAATTCGTTGGTTGGTGAAAAACGTTTAAATTTTTTCTCTTACTGCTTCAAGTTATATACGGTTATAATTTGAGTGAGATTTTTTGTAGCTATTAGATACTCTGTGCGATGTAATATTACATATAACTTCTAAAAATGTAGTTTTTCAGTCAATTTTATGGGTATGTTTCTCGTAATCAAATGTTTAAATTTATTTATTTAAATCCCCTCTATAAATCCTATTATTTTCGCCAGCCATTCTGAATTTGAAGATGTAATCAATTTCAAATTGTCTACTTCAATATATTTAATATTAGAATAACTCTTAAGAACAATGGCTTCTGTTATAGTTACATCAAGGATGACGAATGGGGTCCATGCAGTGTAACCTGTGGCGAGGGTTGGAGGAAGAAGGAAGTTCATTGCAAGATCTTTCTAGAATTCAGCAGAACTATTGCCAAGTTGCCAGATAGCAAGTGCATGGGTCCTAAGCCTTCGGAGGAGACAGAGAGATGCGTTATGGAACCCTGCTCTATGGCGTACGGGACATCATTTGGAGATTCCAGCATACCATCTTACAATGGTGGTGATAGGTGAGTTTTTCTTAATTACTAGATAATTGACTGCTAAATAATCAAAAGGTCCATGATTCAAGTCCCGGGTCGGGCACTATTGGATTTTTTAACATATTTTCTTGTACTTGTTTGGAGTGCCATGGTGTCTGGGCCCGGCGTATAGCAATAGGTTCACCCACCTGTTTCTTAGTGGGACATAGCGTAATTGACGAAACGTGGAAGCGTACTGCACTTCGCTCTGTACCCCTTTGGGGATTAGAGGCGTGATATTACGTTATATAAAAGTCATGTTAAGTTACAACTAAAGTGGGAGCTAACGAACGATACTAAATAACATTGTTATTTTCTAAAATATAATAGAAATCGTACATCATCATTATTCTGTTTTATTATTAAAGTTATTTATGCTCACGAATTCGTTTCGAAAATCCAGTTTAAACCTGTCAACGATTTTTCCGTTTTGTAAAAATATGTTTTTAAAATACTTGATTGACTTGATTCGTAACCGATATTTTGACGTAAATTCAGACCAATTCGAACGTAAAAAGTTAAACGAACCTGCAAATCTGGAGGTTCTTTCGATTTTTATATTGGAACTTGAATTACATAAACGGAATTTTGAGTCAAGTTTTACGATAAAATAGAACGTATAAAATTTTAAAATTCACCTTTTATTTTACAATGTTATCTCACTTTCACTTAATTTTAAATAACAGACCAGAGAGACCAGGAAATGAGTGTTTTTGTAAAGTCGAATTTAACTACGCGCTTTGTTACCGCCAAATTTAAGTTATGGTTATATATTTATAAAAAATAAGATTTATGGAAACAAATTAACAATTCTCATAAGTCAAACAATTAATTAGTCTTTAAAATAAACTATAGGAGAGATTTTTAAAGTATTTTTATTGCACTGCATAATGAATGTATCAATAAACAATATTTGCAATATTATTCGCGTATACCTCAAAAGATTCAGTAATAATGCAATGCCAATCGCCTCATCAAAATTCATCAATTTCATAACAAGTCGGAGTGAAATGATTAATATCTTTATACGCTCAAAAATAACCAATAACTTTAAAATATAGTAAAGAAGAAACATATATACCTACGCGGTTCAATAAATCATATAAAAATAATGAGACTTGATATTAAAAGAAATATATGTATATACTTATATTGCATTGGTCGTTTAACCAGCACTGCAAAGCGGCGAAAATGAATAATAAATCTTGGCTATCGCTGCACTTAGTGCACTAAACAATGCACATTTAAAGTGGACCAGAAAAATCGTGCTATTCTGTCTTTATAACTACTATTTTTATCTAAGAATGTTGCAAAGTTATGGATTAAACTAAGTGGCTTAGGTTAAATGATCACAACAAAAATTATAATGTACATAATAAACAGACCAAGAATATTGTCAAAAGCATTTATTCTTATCTCAATATATTGAATTATTTTAATGTCATTTTCAATTACACATGCAAAGTTTCTACTGATAAAGAAGAACAAAAATATGCACACACAATTTTAAATATTTTTAACACTTAAACATTATTAAGGATAGAAGTCATTTTAAAAGGCTTAAACACTTAGACTTACAAGGAAATGTACTTAATTTTTTTATAGAATTAAAAATATAAAGAGAGCACTCGGGCATTACGCGAAGGATAAACTAAGCCATCAAGGTGGAAGCAGTGCTCTTAGGGAGTGCATTGTTTCGAGCTAAGTGCAGATAAGTAAGAGTTATTGTTCATACAGTGGAGCAGTACCTCGTTCATAGCCGCTTTCGCTATCTCACACCAGCGACTTAATTTCAGTTCATTAGATAAGTAAATGTTAAAAAGAAATAAATAGAGACTAAACGTATAAATTATTAAACGTATAAATAATTACAGATTTGGGAAAAAAAAACATAAAATGCAAAAATGTGATTCTTTACATCGCTTGAATCGTTTGAGAATATGCAGAATCCAAAAAAAGAAATTATATGAATAACTGTTCAAAATAGTTTAAATATCAGTTTTCATTAAAAACGTAGGTAAAATCCATTCAAATATCGATTTCAATACTCCATTGATACTTGTGATTTAAAAAGTAATGGATAGACAATTATATTATTATATAAAAGAAGTACGTACGTAAAGTGTACGTACGTGTAACCTTTTATTTACTAAATCTCACAAAAATGAGTAATTAATAAATATACAAGCTATTTAAGTATTCATCCTGTTTATCTCGCGCTCAGTTTACTTTGCAAAGTTCATTCAGAACTCCATTAGAGGTTGCCTCTTTAACGACATCGTTGATTCTTATTTCAAGTAAAGTTTCTTTGATAGCGACTTTAGCTTCAATTTCTTCAAACTCAGATCCTTCTAATGTAACATCAGCTTCCAGTGTCGGCGTAACTATTCTCAATTCGATCAATGCCATTATTAAGCCAAAAGGTAAGTATTCTTCCATATTCTTTTCGAATTCCTTTATAGGGTACACGGTATTTGCCTCTATGTTATATAGTTTTAGAAATGATTTTAGACTATCATAGTAAATTTCCTTCAAGTCTTTGAGGTGCTCAGATCTGAATTGGGAGTCGGTGCAGATGTAAAGGAAGTAGATGATATCGGTGACGGGATTAGCGTAACGCATTGCTTGAAAATCCAGGAAGCACATTTTTGTTTTCTTTTCCTGGAAAAGTTTAAATAAACTCTGTTAAGGGATCTTTATAGTAAATTATGTAGATCATTCGGAAAAATCTGAATACAATTTTTTATTCTAGATGTAATGTTCGATAAAACTCTCAAGATAATCCCGAAGATTCAAGATTTGTAAGATAAGAGAAATCGACTTGACATGTTTCTGATCCCTGTATTTATTTCTAGCAGGTCTCATATCTTCGGGATCTCAAGTAATATACGATATTTTCGTCTTAATATAAAAAAGTACGCCTATGAGTTTTTGGATCCGTCTTATAAACATATTTAGATAGCAAATGTTTCAAATGGGATAAACGTCTTAATTTTTTTGTGATACTAGATTTTCTTGATTCCTCTAAACAAGCTCTTTTTACATTAAATTTAAGTTCGTGTCGTACAAATAACTTGTTTCAGACAACTCTATATTAAAGTTCTGAGGTAATCTATAGATATTCATATTTATTAGCGTCTTTTAATGCCTAGTAAATTGCGTAATATTTATAACCGCTATTTATTTAACAACTGCATCTAGCACTCTGTAACATTTACAAACGTGAATATTATGTTTTAAGGGGAAACTTTAATGCATCTCTCCTGTGCTTGATGAGAGATAAGAAACTAGCCGAATTACAAGAGTTCAAGAAAACAATTCCCAAACAAACTGCTCAAATACTTATTAAAGTAGAGCATTAAATATTTAAGGCATTTTACTGGTTTGTTTGCGAGTGACGTAATATCTGGTACTGTTTCATTAAATATTTAAACTTCATCATTAACTCTTTTATTGTTTCACTACTGTACAAAGGCCTCTTATGATAATGAAACGGTTCAAGGCCCAGGTCCACAGAACTTGTCGAAATTCATAGGTCCCAGGGAACACACTTCCTTTGGTAGATAAAAATAAATTTAGCAAAATTTAGACAATCTTGCATACATTTACATTCCGTTACTCCACACGAGTTAAATGAATTTCAGAATGTATCAGGGAAATCTTAGAAACTGAATCTATTGAAAATATTGTAATACTTAGTATGTGATAATAATTAAGTAACAGATCGCATGGCGTATGCTTACATACTTACATGTACTTTTATAACATAATGAATCGAAATCGAACCTTATTTTTACCAAAACTGGTAAGTTCATCGTATGTAGAGAAATACCAAATAGATAATTATAATGCGCGCCTAAGAACAGAAGAAATAATATAATGAAACTTCACGTTTACTTACCTCTTGCTTAAAGAGAATATTATTAATCCAACAGTCTCCATGGCAGAACACATTGTACTGTGAAGGTTGTAAGTACTTGTTCAAAATGTCAAAAAGTTGCGGCTTGATATTTTCTAACTTCGATTGTGCCTCCAAATCGCTGATTAACTTCAAGGACATTTCGTACGATTCAAAGAAGTAATTTCTAAGTTTGCTTTTATTAACGAAATCATGGTGAAACATCAGGTCATGGAAGTTTTTGCTCACATCTGTATATTTGTTTGGATCGATATTTTCGTATACAAAAGACAAAGCGTGAAATTTTGCCATTTCAGTCATGACAATTGAAACTCGATGAAAATCCAGTTTCTGAAAACTTTCGACTTTAGTATCAATTTCAAATCCGTTTAGTAACAAATCTTCTAATATAATCACTTCATTACCTTTCTCTATACTAGATGTTATACATTCAGGAAATATAACTTGGTCTTCAGAATGTAAATCTTTCTGTATGTCCATAAATTTATCAATAACATCTCTGTACGCTATAACTTCCCTTTTATGCAGTTCATGAAACAACTCCTGTCTTGTGGTATTTACTAACGTTTTCACAATAACACTAGCATTATTGTCACGATTATTACTGTCTTTGATAAGAACTCTAAAAACATTTGCTACGTAATTTTCTCCTTTTCCACATACATAATCGACGTGGTATGTGAAATCTTCTATACTCTTCAGTTGGGCTACTGTTTGGATGCAACTGTGTAGTTCACTACAATTAAACTCATCCGGTTCACTAAAATTTACGTCCAAAGACATTTTTAACACCACTCTCACTAACTGATAACTCAATTATGCTTGTATAGAAATTCTTTTATGTTATCTGTTGTGATAAGGTTGATAAGACGATAGTATTCTTCAAAATGATTAGGATTATTAATATGTACTATCTGTTATGTAATCGATTTGTCACGTTTTTGTACTCCTCTTATTTTATTAAAAACTCCATTTTTATTAAAAACTCCTATTTTATTAAAAACAATTGCTTAAATTTAATTTTAAAAGACAATTATTTTAAGGATTATGT
>DWDT01001137.1:0-16927 GCA_018245595.1 Microceris scylla | reverse complement strand
GAATTTCCTAAGTTGGCAAAATGGCAACCCTTTTCGTTTGTTTCGAGGAATCCCTCAATTGTACGTCATTTTTATTTGGTTCTCTCAAGTTGGCAACTATTTTCGTTTGTTTTACGGGGAGTCCCGCGAATTTGTTGTATGTTATTTTTATATTGTATTCGTTAGTATTTTAAGCACTTAATACGTATAAGCACTTTACTGTAGTTAATAGTGTTATTATAGTGAATTAATTATGACCTCAAAAGAGGAAGATTTGCATCATCAGCTGTTCTTGGCCTATAAATGCTCTCATAAGTGTGAATTTTAGGTAAAAATGGTATATTGGGTGTTAAGTGCTGTTTAGGGAGGGGGAGGGAGGGTACAGAAAAACGTTACAGCGGATTACGTGGGAGTAGGGAGGGTCAAGAATCTTCAAAAATTGCGTTACGTAATACTTGAACACACCCTGAGAGAAAGGATTACACCCTCTCGTTAACAATTTTCCCGCGCAATCAAGGAAGCTGTGTTCCTATTTACCAATAAACAGCAGTATTTGTGTTGTCAAGTGCCGGTTTGAACTGCGAGGTGGGAGGCAGAAATATTGAGAAACGAGATGTATCCAGTTAGGTCTTTAATTTTTTTCAGATCGTGACTCAGATTGTTTTTTAAGTCTACGGGCTGCAGTGACTACCAAACTTGATTTGTTACTTGATATATACATATATATTTACATATTAAACACAATACACACACACATATATACACACACACATACATGTGTCGACGCCCGCCTAGTTAAAAGTTTATTTCGTACACTCAAATATTTGCGTTGCATCAGCGTCGTCTGTAATGGTTTGCAGAACAGTAGTTCCATGTATGTGAAACGCATCTAACGAGAAAGCCAATGCGGCGTAGTTGTGGAGATACACACCAAAGTCTAATAGACTTGTGTATATTGGAGCAAAAGGGGTAAAAAGCCGCATGTGCTCCGAGCGTATACCGAGCGTCTCCCGCTTGCGGATAATTGCACGGGACCTTTCCCTTGTCGCGATTTTGTTATAAATTTTCTCTTTATTTTTATTTGAAAATTCTACATTCCAGTAATGCTCGTGATTGAAATTAAAATTTTTATTTGTTTCTTTTTTGTTAAAAATCGCAAACTTTTAAGAGCCGCCTGTTGGGTAAGAGTACTTACCGACAGCGAGGTGTAGTTCAGAACTTGGTGCAACGCCGAGTGCATTTAAAAGTTTGGTTCATATATAAAAAAAATAATTTTCCGTCAACTATTGTATGAAAGCTAAAAAATTTAGAACATTTTAAAAAGCTGACTGACTGACTGTCACCAATATGTGGAATTCGGTATAAATAATAATCATAAAATGTACGTATACTTATAATTTTCTCAGGTGCATTCTAAACGAGCGACGCAGATGGTACAACGATAGTGGACAGCAAAGAAAGTAATGTTGCATGAAGCCTGCGCGACTGTAACACGAGAATAAAACAAGGAGAGCTCGAAGAAAAAACGCACAGCGAGCATGGGCAGGAGGCGAGCGGCGTGCGCGGGCCAGTTCAATGTAACCGCGTATCCGGATTCAATCTTGGCGCTAACGGACGCTCATACGATCGCGTTTTGTGCTCGAGTAGTCACTTTCATGTAACGGGCGACGCGTCAAGTGTTTCGCTTTGAACACTTTTATATGTCGTCGGCGCGTGCGATATTCTTTGCGCTTTAGACATTTAGCCGGCGCAGCGACAAAGTATTTCAACCCCCCCCCATCCCTCCACCTCCTCTGTACAATAAAGATGTCAAACATTCTTTTGTAACTGCCAACGCATTAGTGTTGATCTTTGCAATTATTTGACACCAAGTACAAAAACTCAAAAGAAACTTGTGACGTAGGCATTTGGAGTTTCATATGAACGTACAATAGTTTAATGTCTATCATTAATCGAATTGATAGTTCGTAATGTTGCCTGTTTTTAACACCAACCAGAACATTTCCATCGCGATATCAGGAATGCGATACACAGGTTCTGTTCTCTGAACATTTGAGCAACGTATCAGTGATTAATCCTACAGTAAATATGTATATATATGTTGCGCATTGATCGAATGACCGGCGAACATGTTATTATTGAACACAAACAAAATTGATATCCGCCTGTAATCGCATTATTTGGTTCGAGGGAATACTTGATGAATGAAACAAATTTGTTCCTTTATAATACGTTGAATAACATTGATAATCACATAAAATATTCACATGATGCATGTGTGTACATATAGCACTGCCGTCGCTTGTTTAATCAAGGCACACAATGAGACTTCAGCTGTTACAACATTCTGAAACAGCTCCCCAAATCGATAGTCGATCTATGTAGTTACACAAACTACCTATGTACATAGGTATCGTGGCGGGCCTTTGTTAGTGAATTGTAAAAGATAAGTCTGTCTACTGTCAATTATAGCAGATATTTCATTCTAATGGTTTTCGGTTGAAGTTCTGTTCGATGGTTCGGTTGAATACATGCAGATATGTATTCTGACGTCCTTTGAGAAAATAATGAGAGCGGGTGCGTGAAAAGCTTCCAACGAACGCTTTATTATAGTGAAACCATTTTAAACAACAATTAATAAAGCTGTATATTAGATGAAAGAAGATTTATATGTATGTAGAAGTCAGGAAAGGGAATTTGCACTCTATATAGAAAACTTATAAATAAAATACTAATAATATAATAGACCCATTATTATTCCAATGTTGGAACCCGGGTCGCCTCTCGTAATGAGAGGAGTAAGGCCATATTCTGCTACGCTGGTCAAGTGCTTGTTGACAGGCTTCACATACCTTAGAACTGTTTTTTAAATAATTTCTAAGGTGTGCAGGTTCCCTTAGAATGTTTTTTCTTCACCGTTAGCAATTGATATTTAAATTTAGAACGAGCTTTTGTAAAGAGGTGGGCGTCATTGATTTGGACGCAGCACCCCCGGAACGAAAGGCTGAATTCTTAACTACTAGGCTATTACTGCTAACTTATCATCCTGTTATTAGATTTGTTTCAATCAACCGACTTATCATTCAACTGTAATAAGAGACTCAAGATGTAACATAAAACTTAATCACTTATATTTTCGCAGTTAAATGTTGCTTTAAACGTTAACGCAGGAGTATGCTCAGCTAGACAACACACGCACAAATTATATTGCAAAATTGATAGTTGTTTTGAAAGGTGGGTGCTATAATACGAATATACCAGTTAAGAAGAACAACGTATAACAATGAGATGCGCCACGGATTACATCAAGATAAAGTAATGGTACGATTAAAAGAACGCACTTAAATGATTACAATATTTGTGAGGTTATAGAATTTTGTAATTTGAACAGCTGGATGGAGTGAAGATATACGCAAAGTGCCTGGCACTGCTTGGAAAGCAAGAGCTGAAGATCTAGATCAGTGGGCTGTTATTAGGGAGACTGAGTTCGTACGGAATGGGGCGCATGACATTGATAACGATGTCAACACTTACCTGAAGCAAGCGATATCTGGGACGTGTCGGAGCTCTTCCGACTGTGCACATTGGTGAGCGAGGCGGTCTTGGCGTCCGCCTCGATCCTCCTGTTCTCCTCCTCCAGCTTGGCGAGCAGCGCCCTGTCCGGGCTCGGTATGTCCGCAACCGCGCCGCGGCAGTCTGTGGACGTCACTATTTGTTATTACAACATGTCAACTTCGACCGATAGGATTTAGGGCTGTCGAATGTAATTATTGACATAAGGATGTTAAAACACTTAATATTTACAAGGACCAGCTGGTGAAATACATTTTTTATGTTTCACATTAATTTATGTATAATATATGAATTTTATCATAGAATAAAACAAAATTATCAAATAAAAAAAAACAAAATTAGACATAAAAAGTTTTAACTTTTCACGTTTATTTCTACATACATACGAGTAATAATAAATTAAAAAGTAAATATTAAAAGTAATTGTTACTTTGTGACGAGATAACGATAAATTTTACACTATTATATTATTACATTGCGTGGGTTCGGTTTTAAAATGGGTTATTTTATTTTTAATAGTAAATGTTAATTATAGTGCGCGAAAGAATAGAATATTGGTGCATGATGTATACATATGTATGTTATTGCTTTGAACGGAATGTATATTATAATTTTATTTAAAAGTTTTACTTTCAATGTTTAATTTGGCTCGAAATCTACAAGGTCATTGTCCAAGAACGGCGCGAAACCGGCACAATGTTGGGGTGAACTGAGTTACCACTCGGAAACCTTAATATAAACGATACTTCACACCAAGTCATTGTACCGAAAAATTATATATATGTAATGATTGCTAATTTTGAATAACGTCGGGATACATGGTTATTCCAAATGCGCTCGTGTTGTGTAATTGACATAAATTGCTGTCCCGTTGTCGCCTACAATGTCAGTATAATATTGTGTTACTGAACAAACAATGGCCACGGATATGATTGACGCCGGTTAATGGACATGTGATAGTCGGAAGTGATTTATTTGGAACATACACACGTTATATTTGGCAAGGTGAAGTTCATCACTAGTGATTAAACTAGTAATTAGATTTTAATTGATTTTGCAAGGTTATCTTAGTGGAATTCGTTTTGTTTTGACGTCAAAGGCATTAGCAATAAAACAAAATTAGAATTTTTTTTCTGATAATTATATGAATAATAAATTATAATTGGATCGGATCGGATAAATTTCTTATTAGTCTCTTATTAGCATTAAATACGCTTTATTGAGATTTTAATTGACGCGATTGGGGGAATGTACTCCTCTGCCTGCCTTTCGGGGATTATAGACGTGATGTTACGTTTCGTTTATTTGACCCAATTTTTAATTTACGGTATGAACCGTATATTAGGTTTATTTTCAGACCCTGTTTTATAGGAATAAAGTCCTTGTTAATGTACAAAAAGCGATCCTTTGTATTAAATTTGGCGTATTGGAAAATATATCAGATTTCTGTTACAAAATACGAAAAACGCTACAACAATGAAATCTGAATCGTTCATAACATTCGATTGGACAGATTTTATAAGGTGTCATTTTTATTCTCATTTATTTTTTATTAATTTTAATTTAATTAATATTAATTTATTTCATTATTTCCGTTTAATTTATTTGATATTAATTTATTTCATCAACCTCGTTCTCATACAGTTTTATGTAAGAAGGTTAAGTAGTGTAAAATATGAAAACAATTGGATCTTTTATACGTTTACACAATTGCAAACAATTTCGAAAGTGAAGCGCGCGTACGTCGTACAACGTAAGTATGTACGTTCATATGTAATGCGTTTGAAATTATTGTAGCGACCGCATTAAGAGCATGTCAGGGCCAATGCACATACTTTTTGGCTCGTTCTAGAATTTGTTAAGAACCGGTTAACTTTAATTAATGCTAAGATTTGAGAATTCAGTGCATCGCTTAGTTTCATTTTATTTGCAAATTAATTATGATCAATTTATCCAATATACAGTGTAACAATGAAATAAAATACGAATTTAATAGTTCTAAAAATTAATTATGATATAATTATTGTAATTTGAAAATTGATGCAAATTGAATAAATGTTATTATTTTTTATGAAATTCATACTTAAAAAAATATTACGCGGATTGCCTTGTTGGTTAGAACTTTTTGTTTTTAGAATGATTCAAAATTACAATCGATATGTCTACAACTTTCGTGATATAAATTTCCAATTAGTATTTTCTTAATTCATCTCAACCTGTATTTTCGTTATATACTTACATTTTAATATACGTTAATATGTTTCAAGATAATGTTAATTTAGATTTTCCACTTGACGTAGGCAGGGGAGTAATAACTTTACAAGTGTAAGAACATAAAGCACCGGTTGGGCTCCGAGCTCTCCACGTGGACGGATGGCTATCGTAATTCAATCAATAATTGAACAACAGCTTTGTATCGAGTGAAATTTAAAGCAGTATGACGATCACGCTTATATTTATTAGGAGGCCTTGAGAATAGCAGGCTACTTAGAAGTAGGTTTCCTTCTAAGTTGCTGCAGATACTAGTGAAGGACAACTCGTTTGTTAAAGATTTTTGAAACACAAATTCTACTTGGTTGATCACATGATGATTGATATCACAATTCATCGTTAGAACCGTCGTATCAATATAATGATCATTACTAATTAAAAACGAACAAGCCTTCGTGTCATTAAAACTTTCTTAAAGCATTCTCCACTAGCGATCGTCTATCTTCGAATTTTTCATAACTTTCTATTTGATTATTACAATAGGGTGATGGGAAGTAAGTTCGGGGATTTAAAAATACTCATCAAATATATTATATTCATATAATAGAACTGTAACTGATCGCTGTGTGTGCACGCTAATCTCAGAAATGGCTTATCCAATTTGAATGTAGTTTTCAGTATTATATTACGATGGGCTTCCTTTTTAGTGTTCTTTTCATTTAAATCGGGTAACAAATAAAGATGTTAATGTATGTCAATTACCACGTAATATATACCAAGAAAAATAGAACTCAGATCTATATGACCAATCATCATATCATTATATTGAATAGGGTTCAGCTTAGGCTGGAAGCGCGTCAGTTGAATGCGATGCGGCCCCGCGATTAGGTTAGGTTAGATTAGCCCGTACGAAGTCGCGGGCACAGCTAGCTAGTAATGAATAATGTTATACCGTAGTACCTACTGACTATTCGTTTTTTGCCAATAAATTTACATTTTTTATGCGGAAATAACACATAGTTCATTCAAATCGATGTACGGGATACATCCTTAACACTGGAACAGGATAGGTACGGTTATTTAAAAGTAACTGGCGACACGTGGGATTGTAATACACTGCTCTCTCTACCCCTTCTGGGATTACCGGCGTGTAGTTAATTTTTTACTAGTAACTTGGACATTTTTTCTTTAACTAAAGTGATTATAAAATAATATAGGTTGTTCCTGAATTATGCAGGTATCACAGGCCCTTATTGGAATTAATTCCATTTCAATATATTCAAATATGTAATACCATTGTTTTCAAGGCTTATTTGATAAATACAATATGAACATTTTTATTCACAAGCCAAATAGGCTTCCTAAGTTTACAGCATTTAGTTACCATTCCTCAGCTAATTAATTAAAATGGTAATGGCTTTAGCGCTATACTTATTACAGAAATTAATTTAGCCCGCTCTTTGGTCATAACTTAATTACGTTTCATTGAAACGTTATTACGATATTCATAAAAGAACCGTTTTGTTCTTTTGCGCTGAATGGGTTAAACACGAATATAAATTCTCTTTTTTATGTAGCTGACTGTACCTACAAGTATTATCCTGTGACAGTGCAAATTCAGGTTGAAAATATTTAAATTCCCTTCAATATCGTTTGATATGTAGCAAAGTTCAAAAGGGAGGTATAAACACTAAAAATGCTGGCCGGTAGGGGAATGTAAAACGAAATTTTTTTTTTACGAAAACCATCAAAGGTGTTTCCGGCAACGAATTTTACTCAATTAACGTTTGCCCTTTGTGTATCGCCAACGCTGTCGTTGTTGGAAACAAAAAAAGTGATTTTTTGTTTATGGTTCCAACGCCGAGTTAACTGAACGCAGATTAGTTTACGAGTAGTTAGAAACATCACTGTGTAGTTATTTGCACTACCAGGAATAGAAATAGTAAAAAGTAAAGAATACAATATGTATTATATATTTCTTTGTGAGCCGCTTTGCGATTCACATGCATTAAATAATAACAATAATTTTCTTTCAATAAATATATATTGTTTTAATTTTTACTCTATATATAATTAATTACTTCATGATTGTATTGTTACTTTTCTTTTTTTATTACATTTATGTTTTATATACCATTTCGGCGCCATTTTCCCGGCAAATTCAGCCACAGTTTTTGGAGAATCCAATAATTTCTTAAATTTTGGAATATCATGCGCTCTGATATCTGGTTAATATTCAACATATAAAACGTTATATTTTTGAATGTTTAATATTGAGTTATATATAGAGATTATAAACATATTGTTAAAAAGTTCAAGTAACAATAAATAATTCTCGAATGCTCTCGATAATTTGGTGAGCGATTAAAAAAATACAAAAAAATAAATAAACCATTAATTAAATTTTAGACACTTAAGAAACCGCGTATAGAGACAGAGTGGAAACACTATAATTTAATTGTTTGTTATGTCAGTTGGAGACAGATAGACGCATGCTGCGAGCCGCACGGGTGAGCCGCAGTCGCAGCAATGACGAAGTATTACGCAGTGCCATTATATAAGTTAACCGTCAGTTATACCGTTGCACCACGCGTTGTCATTACAAGAACGAGGAAATTGCAATGTACAGAATTAGACCCAATCGCATCTGGACGATAGTGGTGATAACGATGAATAAAACGCTCATTTTTTCCAACTTGATATACCCATATGCGATCTGCCTATCACTTTATATGGTGCTTATAGGATGATCTTTGTACGTAGGTATGTATAAGCTTTTTGAGATAGTATCAAGGAAATTGAATTATAAGAATTTACAAAGGATTTGAAACTACGTACAATTAAGCAAATGAAAAATATTTTCTACAATGCGCAGTTGTAAATATTATTATTTAAAAGTTACACCTGGCTATACTTAGATCGAATTACTGTGTAGCTTTTTTTGGATTTTGGGCGAATTTTTGTTTTGTAGTCGTGGTGATGTTCGGAAAATGATTTAAAAAAAATTCCTTACTTAATAACAATATTAATTAGAAGTATAAAACACAGGAACGGAATATTTACATATGCACTTAGCAGTTAGCTTGCATGTGCATATGCAGAATATTTGCATTTGCAGTTAATGAATAGTTTTCGTATAAGAGTTGAAATACTATTAAAAACTACGACTGCGAACTAGGATGGAATCAAAATCGTATCAATGGCGTCACGGCTTCTTAGCGATAAAAATAAACGAGGGTGCTGCCCAGTATATTGTAATCAATTATTTATTTAATTCTAATTATCACTTGAGGTTCAAGGTTCAGTATGACGTAATGAAAATTGTAAGCCGAGTCAATGTAACGCATATTGCCGACAATAATGCCAGTTACCCATCTGTGACACTTACATATCACATTACTGTAGGCGTTTTTGGGGAAATATAATCATGATTACAGGCACGGATGGAATAATCAAACACATATCATAGCGCGCATCGGAATGTGGGCATCGCATTTCTATGCCAAACCGAATAATGTTCTCAACGCAGTAGCCAAGTGCGTTGGTATCTTGAAAGTATTCTAGCGGTGTGATTGTTGCCGGACGGTCTGTAGTGCTGGCGGTGTAAATTATCCATGGAATGGAGTGTTTGAACTGTTTGATATAAACAACAACGATATGTATGTGTACATACGCTTTGTGCGTGTAGGAAGACAGATAAGATGTCTAAGAAAAACATCAGATCTGTAAGGGCAGTGATTTTGGCACTCGGTGCTCTCTGCCTGCGCCATAAGGAACTTTGCGTGACCAAATAATTAAATAATATGCTCACTACCACGAGGAACCTGCAGAGTACCTACTTCGACCTGTTTTGTATATATGCTTAATTTGCTAGATACTGTCAATATAAGTAAGACAGTGTGCGAAGGAATTGTTCGAATTCCTTCCTAACGCGTCCTCTGTCCGTGTAAAAGATTGCTTTGCTACCTACTGTTGGGAGCATTCATTAAAACAACGCTTTTGTACCACGAGTTAAATTTTGTACTATAGTTTTATTTTATTTTATTAAAATAAATAATAAATATTTTGTTAAAATATTTATTTTGGATTGGGACACAAAAAATTTGCAATTTTCTTCATTGAAATGTACAAATGTAGAGTTATGGAGATGATCGTATTATGGTCTTTGTAGGAAGCACAACGTGCTACTATATGGTATCCTTCCGAGTATCTTTGAGGATGGATACGGTTCTGAATTGATAATAATTATGACTATAGCTTTATTGAAAACACCCAATCGCTACTCAATACTTGAGAATCCAGCTAGCAGTAGACATACTTCGGTCTAGCACGCTTGCCTCGTGAATCGTTATTCATACTTGTCTCGGACAAATGACAGTTTAATGTACTTGTAGAAAAAGTAGAAGAATAGGAATAATGCGGGGAAGAAAATTCATTCCCCGGCGGTCTGTGAGGAAAAGGCTATTTGAATAGCTTTGTCCGCGTCTGTAGGATGTCTAACAAGTCGATGCAGTCGTTCGATTGTTAGGTAAATGCATTTTTTTCAAAGGCAATTACTCGTAAAGGTATTTGTAAATGGTAATATCGAAGGTACTTTATAAATTCAAAGGGTTAGGTAAATGCAATTTGTTCAATTCAACATGCATAATAACGATATAATATATATACGATATATATATTGAATTTAAATTATCCTGCCATGCACGAAATTCCATAATATTACAATCGACAAATAATTAAATTATAAACTTGTACCGAGCTATCCGGCGGCTGCGGTTACAATAATGAACTTATATTATTCGTTAATAGACCGGGAAATTTCATTTTGAAACATACATAATTATGTACCTATATGATTACGTGTATTATGCAAAAGTTTAAAAATTGTACCTAGACTAACTTTTGCATTTAGGCAACCATTTTTGATCGTACTTATTATATGCCAGGTAACGCTTTAAAACAATATCACAATTCATTATCTATACATTCACCATCTACGATATTAAATAAATACCGAATAAACAAACATACTTTCACATGGAAATTTCTGGAACATTCTACAATACGTCATTACGTCCCTGCATAAAGATTTCAATTAGCATATAGCTTAGAATTTAACTATGTTATCGGTTACTGGCATACGTACGTGATGGTGTGCAGAGGCCTAAACGTAGTTCCATATCTTATATTGCAATAACCGTACCATACACACAAACAGTGCGGTTGCTAACAGATTACGTCATTAGTGTGACGACGCGTTTGTATCTAACTGCATTATTGCAGGCGCACGTCACTTCCTTATTCATACACGCGCACAGAACTATCTCCACCTATTGTTTGTCACCGTTACTCCTTATAACATTCTTAATATGATAGACAGAGACAAAACATTTAATAGCCGAAACAATATTAATTTGTGAATGTGGTCGCCTGTATCTAATATAAATATGTTTACTATTTAATACGGGTAGAAATTTCTATTCGAAGTTATGCTGTAATTTATTGCTGACCTTTTAAATATCCTTTTCTACCTCTCATATGTTCAGTTGTATGCAATTAATGTAACGAGAGAGTATATTTATCAAGAAAGTGTTATTAATTTTAAAATATATAAACACCAGATACAAATTTTTTTTTTTAATTTTCAAAAACAAAGAATAACGAGTTGTGGATTCAGAAGCGCATCTCAAAATACAAGAAAAGAACCCCTTCGGGCGATGGCCAAGATTTCCGGTTTATTGTATCGCTGGAATGAAAATTTTAAAAACTTTACATTTTCGTCGATGCCGCTTCATATTATCGGTTTTTATTTACGAATAAATAACAATACGTCGAAGACCGGAATTTTTCAAATAACAAGAATATATCTATTATGTATTCGGATTCTCTGTAGAATTGTAATTTAAAATGTATACTACTATCATTGTCAAAAACCAAATCAAGTACATTATTGTTAGAGAAACTAATGAAATCTCTTTATAGTTTATTAGCGACTTGAATATATATCAATTCAATTCTCTTAATTATATAATCAATTCAATTCTCTTAATTATATAAACCGAGCGATAATATGTTACAGCGTAACTTAGATTCCGATTACGCCGTTTACGTGTGTCGGTAGTCATTTAACTTCTCAAAACTCCGTAAGTTAAATGGAACATGTAATAAAACGCAAAAGTTGTATCGCGGTGTTGACGCTGCCTGCTGCAGCTCTACGCGAATTCCCTTTGTGAACGCGGAATTCGGAGTTGCTTTGTAAATTCCATGTCGAATCCGAAAACGCTAAACTTAAAAAAATAAATGAATACTCGTGAGATCTGTGTAAGAGGAAGTTATTTACAGTGCTAGACAAAGCCGGTGTTGTTAGTGTTTTATTTGTAAGGGATAATGCGATTGCAAGCTTATTAACAGTGCGGATGCGAAAAGGCGAAATGGAGGCGAGTAGACATTGCCTATCCGGCTATTGAAGCGCCTGTAAATCTGCTTCACATATGAAACAGCAAACAAATGAAAATCTACAAGCGTCTTCTACACACTGCAGCTCATAATATTCTAAAACTACTGCATAGGCACAGCTCTGGGATACATACGTAACACACACATCTAAGAGGAGGTGTAACCGAGAACATCCTTCGCTAATACGTGGCCCGCAGTCTGGCGCTACTCACCTCCAGCACCTTTCCAAGCTTGGAACATATTGTTAGTTTTCACAAACCGTCAAGTGAGGAAACCGGCGATTCTGTATTACTAGGTATCGGTGTGGTAGGGCCGACGGGCGCGGCGTCTGTAGCTTCGGCGTCCACCTTCATCTCGGTCCGGCTCCCATATAGCGTCCGAGGAGCTCGCCTCGTGCTCCACTCGTGGACACCTCTCTGCACCACACACTCACTCTCAGTTCTGCATCACTTCCCGCTGTCGGATCCTCTCGAACACTCGTGCCCTGGCGAGGTACGCGCTCCTAGCCTACACGTACTAAATTTGAGTGAATCATCGTGTGACTGGAACGTCGGACAAAGTGATTTCAGCGTTCGTCAACACGACGTTTTATGTTTGCGTCAGACTCGACATGCTCGAAACTATTCATGAAACGATTTTACACGGCCATTATTTTCACATACCCACATGTAATAATTGCTCATATCTTTAAAACAATACATATTGTTTTTTTATTTAAACAACAGGAATGTAAAGCAATAAAATAATTTCATATGAGTAATGCAAGATCTTGTCTAAGTTTCATATTGTGAACCTAAACATTTTTGTAAAATTTGCACAATAGTATTGTACCAATGAATTTTTCTTCCAATAAACATTCATATTTTAATTTCTAAAGCATATTAAAATTAAAATATTTATGAGTTTAGAAATAAATAAGGAAATAGGCGTGGCGTTCCCGTGTTATATATTTCTGGATAAAGTAGGTACGTTCAGACTATTGTAAATGTGTGTAAAACTTGTAGGAGAATACAAACTGGATCGCGAAAAGTAAAAAAACTCAAATTGATTCCAATAGAACCTCGTCATCGGAAAAGTGCTGTTATACAGAAACAACAACTCAGGAATATCGTTAAATTCTTCCTGGGACTTTCATAAGCTGTCAGCAAGACAGGGACAAATGCTTAAAAACTCACAGCATGTTGAGAAAATACAGCTGAAATAACATTATTGAGGATTACAAGACTGACTGCCGCCGGCGGGCAGCAGCGTAGAAGCGTACAGTGAGGATGTAAGGTGCCATGAAGCGTCGGCTTCCATCGCCTTTTACAACATGAGATCTAACATTTTATTCTTTTTCCTCCCAATACGGATAAAATACATAATAAATTATGGGATCATAGCAATAAGTAAGTAATATGTATTATTATTAACTGTTATTTAATATCACCGGGTGGGCGTTGCCAATGATAATGAACGTTATCAATGAAACTTATATATCACGCAGTGTACTGGCATGCAGATTCACCTAATAAACGTACTTTTTGAGTTCTATAGGTTTTATCTTTTTCTGGTCGTAAAACATTTTTATTGAGCAATTATACATATAATGGTATTAAGCGGGCCGGGAGTAAAATCGATGTTTTAAAGGAAATAGATACATTTTTGAAGATAATTGAAATAATCATTAACGTATAAATAAAATTTTAAAAATTATATAAAAAAAATATTTATACATTTAACATATATAAATTTTTGTAGCATACATTTAACATTGAAATTTTTTTTTTAAAATAAATTACTAATAACTTATTCATAAATATTGTAGGATCTTTTCCGTTATTTGATTTCGAAATTACACACATAAAAATAGTTTTAGTATTACGATATATACTTAGTAAATTTATAAACATGAAGACAGATTTGGAACCATTTATATTTTCATATTTTCTGCATCGTGCGCTAAATAACTATTTTTCAAAATGTACAGATTGTGGTATTTCATGTGGTTTTTCTTGATTTGAAATAAAAAACAGTAGTGACATTTTTGATTGTACTTTAAATTGATAATTTTTTTTCTCAGTTTATGCTACCAAATGATTTATTACCTAATTATTTTTCGCTATTATTATTAATCAGCGTGCTAATCGTACAGAACGATTTTGTTTTTATATTGGTTGATAAAACAAATTTAAGCTTTTACAAAATTGATGTACAAGTGAGAAATAATAATTTATTTCATTATTTCAATAAATAATATACCATCCAGTCATTGACGCGCGATTTGCAAATATAATTGTACGTATCCTTTTTGCAATAATTATTGATTTTAGTTAATAAAATAATTTCCTGAATGACTGACTGATTGTTTACAAAAAAGAGTTAAATTTGTTTTGTTCCATATATAAATAAATATTATCCTCATCTGTTAATTATCATATTACCGTGCTTTGCACCGCAATACTGATTAGTTTCTATAAATTGCCGTGTCGTATAAACACGGGCTAGTTTCCACAAAGGGAATTACTCATTTTTATGACAAAAGAGATACTTAATATAATTTCTATAGGAGTAATGTTTACATAATTGACATGTGTGTAATTTGTAAATGTACGTATGCACAAATATGTTTACTAGTTTACTCGTAATTTGCTACTATGTAATTGCTAAATTGAAATTGTCTCATATTACAATTAATTTGATATTTTTACTGTGAAAAACAAGCTATGACATGTATGTACATAAGATAAAAAAAAAATTAGTGCTATTTTACTACGAATAGCCGCGGTCGATGAGTCAGTAACATATTTGCATGTTACTTCATCAACAGTAAAAAGTCAAAAGGCTACATTGTGTCTATTACTATTTATTAGCGTACGCAATGATTATGCTCATGATATATAATTAACATATTGAAATAGAAAATTCTAGACTTAACAAATTATACCTGTTCAAATCCTAAATCCTGTTAAATGTAAAATTAAACCACGACATCTGATCACATTGACATCTACAAGATGATTAAACGATTGAAACATACGCGCGCACGCACACACATTTCCAAAAGCCTATTGAAACTCTTTTAAAACACTAATTAAAATCGTCTCTAAATCTGTAACTTATAACACAGACTGTCAATGCCAGCCACAACTGTTTTTATGCCACAACAATGCTAAAACTATAAACACTAATTGTTTGTTAAAACGTCAATAGAAACAAACAACACTGTTAATCCGTCCAAATATCGGTAAATAACTAATGCGAACACATTGCAACGTCCAAGCGTCCACAATAGCGCGGTGTTCGCGGCGCTCAACGAGCGAGGTTCGCGGCTAGACTCGTCTGATGTTTACAAGTCAGTATGCGAGGTGAAAGTTGGTGCGATCCGAGCGTCGGACATCCGAGCGCCAAGCGTGAAGGCCGCTCGCGCTCCCGGACTCGAATGACGGCGCGACGCATCTGAGAGCGCCGCACCGCCGCTCGCCGCGCGACGCCGCCGGCCGAGGCGTCAACGTGCACATTATTTTGTCACAGAAGCAGGAAACGGGTGCAAGCCATTATAGTAATTTCGCACTGCAGCCCATGGTTATCTTTATCCAAGCACAATTACTGATTTCATTGAAGTCAAACGCAGGTGCGACGCCACCTATTCGAGACCAATTTTGAAGTGTTCGTGTGCCATGAGTAACTTGAGTAGTTTTCAAAAAGTATCACTTAGCAGCGCGCCGAAAACAGGTGCGCTGAAAGGTCTTCCGAAGCAAAACTTGGAGGCAAAGTTCAACAACCTGTACGGATAGTAGGTATATCATTTGTACGGATTCTATCCTCATTGTAGACTTTGCCCAATTCGACTTCCGGATTCAAGATGGTAATAAATATGTTATATCCATCTGGAATACATCGACCCTGGTTTTCTATTTGAGGTATAAGTAAATAAATCAAGTGTACACACAATAAATCCACAATGAAACATAATATCGTTACTGATTTGGAGATCTGTTTGTACGGATCACATACCTGTAATCGTATTTCATGCACACTGAAAATTCACGTACCGACGACCTCTCGACCCAAAGATCTCTCTAGATAAGAGGGCCACTTATATACTTATTGTGCTATAAAAATTCTATATCCGGAAAATACATGACAAAAAAATTTCTATTATTCACCTACGCTGTCAAGTGGTTGCAAGACATAATAAACCTATTGTTACGGCATTTGGATAACAAAATGTCGGGTACTATCTAGTACTATTATAATATCTATCAAACATAAAGTACAATACAAATTCTACAAATACTATTATGAACTTTTTTTACCCAGTAATCAATTAATTCTGTCTCCTTACCTTGCCTTCTATACAAATGTCTCTTTCTTCAAATTAATAATAAAAGCACTTAAACGTTTTATATAAAACGTTATTTGTGTCGAAGTTGTTTGAGTTTTGAATTAAGTTAAAGTTATTTAAATCTACTACATTTTCCGTCATGAAAGGTCCTATTGACCTATTCCGTTTGATCTGCAGCTGACTGCTGAAAATCTACGTATTTAAAACTGGCCTTCCTTGTTTTATATTTAGTGCACGAGTCGTTCAAAATAAAAATAAGACGCCTTATAGAATTCTTCATACGTCAGCATATTTCGTTTATAAATATACTAGCGACCCGCCCCGGCTTCGCACGGATGCAATGCTGATACTAAATACACTACAGAAAAACTGTGAACGTGG
>DWDT01001136.1:0-16928 GCA_018245595.1 Microceris scylla | reverse complement strand
GTTACAAATAAATATTACTTGCTATACCAGTAGGAGGAAAATAGTGAAATAGTCAGCAAACACGAAAGATGTCCATTTTATTGTATAAAACGTGTGATCTCGCCAATGGAAATGGCCTTAACCCTTCTCATCCCGAAAGGAAGTGGTGCTCAGCGGTAGAAAGAAACAAAGATTAATGATGATATTTGTGTTGAGAAATACAAAAATTCGTATATTTATTAAACGTATTCGTATTTTTATAAAAGAACGTATCGAGAATTAATGATATGTCAAAAACATTGTTCATGCCAAGTGAAATGTTTGTAATAGTTCTTGCTGCGGTAAAAGTTCAATTGTTCATTTCATATATAGCATATCAAAATATATAAAAAAAAAATAAAAAAAACGCAAAAATTATAAAAAAGAAAGAACCATTTTATACGACAATCATAATATAAAAGAAAAGAGTATAGGTAATTGTAATGTACTTAAACTATATAATAAAATATATAAAGCATATAAAAATCCCCGGTAATCCCCGAAGAGCTAGGCACTAACACTAAGTATAAAAATTACTAATATTTTAATATTAAATATGTATCTATTTCTTTATTCCATATTAATATTGAACATATATTTATTTCTATATAAAGAGGTTAAATATGCTCTATATAGAGCATGTTAAAGCTCTTTATATTTCACATAAAAAAATTGACGGGTAGATTGAAAAAGTTTTTTTTAATATAACTGTAGCAACGTGCGCCCGGCATGTTATGCCAGAAGTTTGTTTTTTTTTTATACACGTTGTTCATATTGTATCAACATTCTGATCTGTCGGTTCAGTAACAAGAAACTGATTGTTGAATCGAGGGATGGTGGTTCAAAACCAACCCAGAACAAAAATTCAATATGAAATAGTGTCGCATTTCTTTTGTGTCTGTGTGTAAAATTATCTGTGTAAGTATGTATTTGGAAATTGATACATATTACAGTTGTCAATATAGTTGGTACAGACTCTATCTAGTACGGAACAGGATTCACATAATATGTGTTAACCTAAACAATAAAATCATTATTGTCACTCAAATGTATTTGTAAGCGTCGCCATAACTATTTTCTTACATAAAAACATATAATTTCTAGCAAACCATCAATCATTGTCTTGGTTTAATGGAATTTTGGCAACCTAATAATTTACTTCCATTATTATAACTATAAAATATTGACATGTAGAGATGACTACAATGCAATAAACTGTATAGTCACTATGCGTAACACGCCGGCCATCTGGTGTGAAAGTGTCCTGTGTTAAAATTAAAAATAATTAACTTTAATACGCGTGGCATGGTCCGCTCATCAAGGCAATTAATCTTTTATATGGTCACCACACTCCACTTTGGGTAACAGCTGTTTTTAGTGTCACAATTCGTAGACACATTCATACCATGACAATGTTTGAGTTTGATTTCGTAATAATATTTAATTCATATTCTTTTTTATTTATATAACGTGTTTCTTTCTCTACTTTATAAGTAATTTCTATCATCTTCTAGAAAGAGGGTCGACAAAGACTAGAGCAAACTAAAGCTAGTGAACTGACTATGTAAATCACAAGTTAACTATTGTCTGTTATATTCTTACATGTATTTTTATCGGGTAACTGGCGGAAATTTTAATAATGGATAAGTTATAATATTAATTACAGGGAATAATAAAAACACACATATTTATTATTGTCTATTTATTATTTCTTGGTAAATATTTTAAGTAACCATAAAATATTTTTACGCATAACGCATTTAAAATATCTGAAAGAACTATGTATGTACCTACATTTCACCAGCTGAAAAAAATTTTGTCGAATCGCAAATGACAAGCTATATAGAATACGATTAACCAGAACGATACCCGTATCAGGAGTAACACTGTTACTAAGACCAAATAACACTACTACAGAATAATATAAACAGCTAATACGTCGACGAGAGTAATGGAATGCCCAAAATTAACTATCTGGTCAATTACAAGCATAGTATCAGGTTCCCAGTTAAACTCGATCAACAATTCGTCGGATCCGGACTTATATATATGTACATAAATGTATATATGTACGTGGCATGAACCTATTTGTAGCAACATGATCGCTTTTAAAATATATTTTACAGCCAATTCATACGGACTGACGGACGGAAGACGGTTGTTTGGACCCCTCCATTACAACTAGTTGAGGTTAACTGAACACTGACAAAACATATAGGCCTATACTGTTTAAAGATTGATTGATAACAGCTTGTACAGCAAATAAAGTCTTAATCAACATCGACCCTTTTTCGTTCCATATTGTACACGGCTCTCTCAAAAATATGCAGAGTTGAAGCCATAGTCTGCCACGTTGGCCAAATACGGGATAGTAAGTCTTAGCGAGTTGAAGCCATAGTCTGCCACGTTACTTAGCTCTTTAATTATTATTATAGCACAAAGTCCATACTGATTTAAATTATCAAATATTTTTTCATTTGTAAAGTGATTAAATAAATAACTATTAATCTCAGTATTTCATATCGAGGAAATTGCCAAACGTTTCTGGGAAACCATTTACAATTTACAACGCCACCTTGAGTCAGACAGGATGATATAAACATAAATAGAATGATTTATGCTTATAATTTCCAATATTTATTGAAAAAGGAAAACGTTATGATATATACATTAACAAGTGTCAAACGAATTTAACCCTTAAATAAACGTAATTTACTGTTATTAATTGCAAAAAAATAATCGTAGTTAATTTGACGGATGTACGTTTTATTCACTACGATGATACTCAGTAATATTTAATGTTACCAAATGGAACTATGTCTATTTAGCTGTTGCTTAGAAACTAAGTTATCCTTGTAACTTCTGTTATATTATTTTATTCTGGCACTTATTGCATATGTTTCTTTTCTTCGTATTACAGAAACTCAGTCAAAAATCTTAATTATATTTTCGTTGATCAAACTGTACTTACAAGAAAATTTGTACGACTTATATGTACGAGTTTATGCTCATGTTTATAACCCTTACGTGAGGTTCCTTGAAGGATAGGTAGATATCAGGGAGTGCTAAGTATTTCTATCCTTACAGACCTGGCATATTCTTCTATATTCATAACTCTCCATGCATACAGGAGCGGATTTCTGAAACTTGACTCCCCCGTCAGCAAGTACCTGACCTATTTCACCGAGATAGGTGATTCCGGCTCTCTTTTCAAAACTACAATCAGCATCATGCGCAATGCATATTGTTCATTAAAATACAAATATATACCTAAATAAAATAAAACAATAATATGCTTAGTTATTACCCAGTCTTTAACAAATTATCGTCAACCACTTTATCATTCCAGTTATGTGGGTACTCACTATTAATATATAATATTCGACTATCATAAAACAAATGGTAATTATTCACTTATTACATACTTTATTACGAACTGTGTCTAAAAATTTATGCCAAAAACGTTGATGTTACTTTTTGAAACGCGTATTTTAACTGCTTTTCATAAAATCTAAAATAAGTTACACAGGTTGGAGCCCCGGCCTAGATTTTCTTTGTCTCTAGAAAAACAAAATATAAGACGAGCGCAAATATTCCCCGGGGGATATTTTAACAAGGAATTTAACCTAAAAGCCTTTGTTCTGTTGCTTAGGTGTTGTCTATCTCCGTCTCTTTTCTTTTCTACTTTTGAGTGAAATGGTTCGTAATTTTGAGAATGGGTAGCAAAAAAGATGTACAGATACACCAAGATAATAGGAATGAAGGACATGAAAGAAGGAATTTTTAACCCATTTCAAATATATTAGCTTGTGTTCTATTCGTACTTGAATGTAAGTATTCAAGTTGTATGAGACGTTTTTTCAACTTAAATGAATATTTTGGGAAACCTGTTTATCCCAATGGATCACTGGTTCAGGTTTCAGCTATTCTGAATTTTGCACTGGTGGACTTGGGTTCCATTTCCGCTCAGGTCGAATAATTGTGTGATACAACCATTTTTTTTCTGTGTATTAACGTAAAATAAAATATTTAAGTACATATTAGTATGTTCATACATAATATAATTTAACACTGCCTCTGCTTATTTTTCAACTACTTGGCCGTGTGTGTGTGGATCAAAGAAAAATGATTTCCTCACGCCCACGTTACTGGTAACGACGGAATTGGCTTTTAAAGGAATATTTTGTCCCCTAGACAACAAAAACATGCCACATATAAGTTATTTATCGTATGACTGCCTCGTTGGTCGAGTGATTTCAAGTGCGATTAGCGATCGAGAGGTCCTGGGTTCAAAAACCGGATCGGGTACTATTGGATTTTTCTAATTTAGAATTTCGAGCCGTGACTCGAAGTCTGAAGATCACCTATTCCATGGACGTAGACGTAACTGGTGAAACATGGTAGTGTACCTACTAAACTCCTCTGCTTAACCCTTCAAGGTAATCCAGGCGTGACATTGTGATATATCGTTGTACCCAATTGTGGGATTAACAGTCACAAAAAATCCAAAGCGGAACAGAACACTTCTATCGTTTATCCTAATGGTTCCTAGCGCGATACCATCGACAATACGACAAAAGAGGTCGACGATTGATAAAACCGTTCCTGCTACATCCGCCCTCATGATTGAGGCGCAAGCGCATGCGAAACTTTACGCACTGGCTATATAGACGCCAACACGCGTACACGCTTTACAAATAGAGACTATGTTGGTATGTACTTAAATTTATAATTCGTTTAAATGATTGAACAATTAAAATTTAAATATAAATAAACATAAGCATTATATGAATAAATGCAAATTTAAACCGTGCCACAGTAAAGACTAATGAGTTGTATCATTTCATTGACATACTGTAAGCGCGTTATGATAACAGGATATTATTATTATTATTTATCTATACAATAGCTGTCGTAAACATAAAGGCTGGGCGTAATTATGACGATAGACTATATTAATGTATTAATACGTGTAGCAAAAACTTTGTACCCCTTTGCAAGAAAATTGCGCAGACGGAGGAGTTGGATTGCATTTGGGACACTCATAGTTTATATAGAGAAGGAGCGCAGAATGCTAAAATGTACATATGTGTAATATGTATTACGAATACCTTAAATTGAATTAAATAAACCGTTTATTATGTACGTTTCCATTGTCAATGTCAGACATGAGACTGCATGTGCATGTACCCGTGCGTGTGTGTGTGTGCATGTGTGTATGTATTGGCATAACTTGCGCATGGCCCTATGAACAAACTAGTTAAGAATCTGTACTATAATATCTTGGGAACTGATAAACTATATATATAAACCTTTAAATATACGCTTAAAAAGCGAATCCTAGAAGTCATAAAATAAGTACCTATTTGTTTTTGATGAATTCCAACCTACCACTCATAGTTGTGCATCCGGGATGACCAATGAACCATTGGCCATTAAAAGACTGAAATGCTTCACTTCGCATCAATATTCCCAAGTATAGTTAATTTAAACTTTATTTAGATAAGATGGTTCGTAGTTCCTACTTATGTGTTACTAACCGAAATATGATACGTAAGTAATATACGCATTGAAACCTAGAAACCTGCATATCTTTGAGTTGTAATTATATTCCTTATTTATCTGTAAAGTGTGTTAATTCTGTCTACTCGCACTTAGCTTCTAAGAGAAAATCCCTGTTCTACAATGTAACAATAAAGAGTTGAACATGATAATATTGTGCACTGAAGTATTCTAGTTAGAGAAGTATATTACGTACACGTATTTCCATGAGCGCAACACATACATTACGCACTTCAGTTAGAAATATCCGGATGATATTAACTGTTATGAAAGTAGTCGTGAAAATGAATGAGCTGAGAATTATGTATTTCCAATCCGGGTAAAATGAGTACCTAAATAATAAGCAAGTGTGTCTCTTTTTCTGCCTGTCTGAATATAAATTAAATCACATTCAAATTTAGAGATTTATATTTAAGTTTATCAGCTGTCTGGTTTGTACAGTAACGGCTTTGGCTAGATTGAAATCAGATAGTCTATGTAAGGTAACAATCTAACGTCACGCGTGTAATCCCCGAAGAGGTAGGCAGAGAAGTGTAGTACACTCCTACGTTTCACCAGTTACGTTTACGTCTCATGGAATAGGTGGTGAGCCTGTTGCCATATACCGGGCACAGATCCAGACTCCGAGTCACTACTAGAAATTCTAAATTAGAAAACCGTGTCCAACCCGGGATTTGAACCCAGGACCTCCCGATCGGCACTCGCGCTTGCATCCACTTGACCAACGAAGCAGTCACTATAAAGTCTATATAAAGTGTCCCAAATAATTATTATTATCTCAAACAAGACAAGCGATATTTTAAACTAGACACTAATCGACCCCATCAGCTCTCTCAACTCTACACGTGGGAGCAGAAAAAAAAAACAAGTGTTTTTTTTCACACGAATTCCAAAGAAAACTATTACACTTTGTAGCTGTATTCTTTCGGCTCTACATTCTCTTTCACTATTGTGTAGAGTTCATGAAAACGCTGACATACAAGGAAAGAGACGTGTGCCTTTGTGCTGTCTTATGAACACTTGGCTATGGCTATGTAGTAAGGACTCAGTTTCGCTATTGTCTCAGCCAGTCCCACTTAACCTGCGCGTCTTTTGAGATGCCGTTGCATTTTTTATTGTCTATATTCAAATCAAAGAGCTTAATATAACCTTTCAAAATGGATATTAAACATTTCTTTTACATGTAATGTAATTAGATTATTCGTTATCTTTAAAATAAATGCAAAAAAATCTAACCTAAATTGTCAATTTTCCTTATTAACAATGGCAAGCAATTTAATGAAAATATAACTTACAATTTGATTAAACTGTCTGGCCAATGATTTTCAAGTGTCTATAGTTTAGTAAATTTTTCACATAAACTTACTACTTAATACACTTTAAAATTCCTGTAAAATCATTTGTAGTGCGAAGTAAAGTAGCAGCATAGGTCTCCTTTATCATAAGTTACATTAAAATATTATTTTTCGCCAAATGACATAGCAACTATTAAATTTTCCTGAACATATTTAAGTCACAAAATGTAAACCAATCCTCCATCGTTATCATCATTAAATATCTTCCTTACAATACAAATTATTGGCCCCAATGCACAAACGTTGGTTCAAACATTCCACAAAGTAACTCACACGCGAGCGAGAGGTCAACTAACTCGGCAGGATGGGGAGCGTAAAGGGGACATCGGAATTAATTGTCAAGTGACGGTCGTGTGATAGCGCCTTACTTGCGTAATAATCGCTAACTAGCATAGATAGATGGAACTGAATGACTTATCTCGCCACAGATCAATGTGATATATCGCCTGGACTCCCCGAAGAGGAAGGCAGAGGAGTGTAGTAAACTAACACGTTTCACCAGTTATGTTTACTTCCAAACATGAAATAGGTAGTGGGCCTAGCTATACACCGGGCACAAATTCCGACTCCGGGCTACTACTATAAATTACTAGTAGGATATCGAAGTTACAAAGTCCAATAGTAGGTACCTGACCTGGGAATTGAACTGAGAACCTCTTGATCACACGAAAAATTACTTCGTTAAACGACTAAGAAATGTAAAAAAGATTTGAAGTTAATATATATTTATTCGAATATTATATAAAATATTTCAAGAAGCAGCAAAATGTTGAAGAATATAGTAATATTTTATTTTATTACACATATTATATTTTATTTTACAGACAATAAATTTACTCTGTCGTAGCAGAAACATAACAAACTTAATTTATTCAACAAATAAATTGAAACGTAAACTTTAATAATTGTAAATTAGTAACAAATATGTATATCTTTGAATAATTGTATTTATATTTAAGGTGAACACTTCTTTTATAACAATGAATATTGAAGGTATATCCTTGCCAATAATATGAATGAAAAATGCAACTTTTTATTTATACAAAGAATTTAACCCATGTTTTTATAAAATAACCTACTTCGAGCAAAACACCTGAGCTACTTTTTAATGTGGACTACATAATTTCTGATTTTAAACCAATTTTCATTCTTCATTGCATTTCACTTTGGTACTTTTCTCTTTGATAGCAAAACATATTATCAACACTGACCGATAGATATGTACTTGTTCCTCTAACCTAATAAATAGTACTTAATTGTTATTGCAAAGACATACATAGATATCATACATTATTAAATAATTGCGTCGTAGAATAAAATGGGTCATAAAAGCGCATTACGTATAATGATTTGAAATCGAATTTGAAATCATATTTGAAAACTCCTTAAACTCCATTTAATGGATAATATCATACTGTTTAAATACATTGCATAGGTTTTACCTCCGGGCTTTTATCCATAATACCCACGTTAAGCATGCGCGTTTAGAATCGGAGTAGGCCTATATATGGCAGCGGACTGAAGCAGACTTATGATACAAATATATATCAAATTAAGTATCTGGACTAAAACACTTTAAATAGTAAATATAATCGACTTACCAGTATCGGCGCGTCCAATATCTTTCGCCACAAACACTACTCGCATTTCCACCAGCCTCATTTCTATCTACGAGTATACTTCTGACAAAAGTGTATCTTTCCTCCTTACTTTTGCATTTTTTTTACTTAGCACTTACTTTATTAGTTACCTACTTACTTTTTATTACTTAGCACGCACATTCTCGTTTAAATGAATCTTTATAAGATGCCTAAAACCTCAATATTTTATGTCCAGATATTATCTTCGTGACTGTATTACTAAATTTGCAGATGTAAATATACTTTAATTGGTTAAAGATCTAGATAAAATAGCAATGAGGAAATATTATAACATTCGTAAATACAAAATAATTTTGAAAAATAGATAATATATGCATCTTTATTATTAACATCATAAGAATTAATTTAGCCATTGCTACTTCCGCGCCGCATATTTCACAAAAAAACTTTACCGGTATACTAAACAAGGTTATTCTGTTTACAGATTTCACGAACATGAAAAACCCAAGTATGTAGCAAGATGGATTGGAGCAAGCTTTAGTGACCAAAATGACGGTGTCAAGTGACAGGACTATTGAAGCACGGATATGGTGTATCGTGACCATATTGGTTGTTCTGGTCGTGGTGGAAGTGGTCAGTTTAAATGGGCCTAATGTGTGCATGGTACAGCAGAAGTGAGTATACCGCGTTTAAACAATGCGTGTCATCGCTTTCGTTGCCGAAGCCACTGAACCTGTTAAAGGACTCATCCTTAAATAAAACCATATATGTATTGTTAAGTGTCCGACAATGCGGACGTGAAAGAATCCATCAGATGCTTGGTTTATATAGCATACCCACTTAAGAGTAGTTTAATGACAACATTATCCTCTATCATAGGACGTAGCGAACAATCGTCACAGCAGTATTTTAAATTGTCTTCTTATATGCTTAAAATAAAGTAAAAATTTTCTTTTACAATCAACAATGGAACTTACTCGGGCAACTTTGACATTTGATTACCGTCGTATGAAAATGCGAAGATATTTTCAAAAAATTAAAATAGCACATCGTATTATCAGTCACAAAGAAAACTACTGCCACAAAGTAATATAATAAAAAGTAACTTGGCAGCAAGACGGAAAGTTCAAAACGGTGACACTAAAAGAAAACATTCTGAGAAAAATTGCACATCTTAGAGTTCCCCATAAAGTTATTTAAGGAAATTAAACTTTGCCGACCTGCAACTGTCTTAACATGACAAATTATGACCTTAACCCTTCTCGTAGTGAACTAAAACCCATACCCAAAAATGGAGTGATAGAAACATTGATTATAAAAAAGGAGGAAAAAGAAGAATTAACAAAATTTTGAATCATTAAACATTTTGAAATATATATCTCAGGGAAACTATTTTGTACAGGAATCCGATGCAAATATCTTACAAATTCCTTAAAAAAAATTCCTTTGTTTTAAGCTATATTTAATTATCAGTGTACATCAATTCAGATATCTACATATAACGGATTTGGATTCTTCAACGGAAATTATTTATTAAGATAAAGTTCCTAATAGTAATTGCTTTTTCGTGTTTATTTCATTAAAAAGACTCACATATTGGTATAATCAGATTAATACTTCTATAAAATTAAACCAAATTATTTTATTATTGTTATTATTATGCATCACGGTAGACCCGTTACGGAGTAGACGAAAAACATCAAGTGTCAATTGTCTCAATAATATAAGTTTATTTATACATTACTTACTTTGTGTTCAAAAAAGTACCATTACGGATATTGTACATCTAATTATGAAAATACCTCTTTATGAACGTGTACAATGACTTGTAATAAAAAAGCAATTGTGCAATATCACCACTTTATTATTCACTCGCGATGTCCGATGAGCTCGGCCGGTCTCCAAACTTTTAAATCACTTAAACAGTGACTGACCTTTAACTGCTTAATTCTTGACATCGGTCAATGAACAGTTCGGTTCAATTATGGACATTTATGCCAGCCGAATCCATACTTCTAACTTGCATCCTGTATTTATTTAGAAGGATGGCTAAACCTTTCATTCAGGACTGTATTTATCGTACATTCAGCGTTACGCCTTGCAAATATCACTATAAGTGATTCTGCTTTGAGTATGTCATTTAAGGGTGTGTTTGAGAAACCCACGGTTGTGAAATTGAGTCAAGTTAAGTTACTGAATGGTGCATAAACCTACTGCCTAGTGATTAGTTAATCTAGGTGATGCGCGTAAACTTATGGGTTCGATTGCCTTCAAGACAAATACGCTGCGATTATGCATAATTTAGTATGAACGAGGTAGACCTAGCAAAAACGCCAAAAGCAGAGAACCTCATTTTACATTTTAAAAAAGCCACCTTTTCGAATTCACTCAACTGAGCTGAAACACGTCAAGCTGATGATAGAGAAAATGAAGAAAGAATATATATTTCAGATACAATATAACAAAACGCGTGAAGTACCGGGCTCCGATGTCCATTCGCACGTACGAATGGTGTTTCTCCATGCCGCCGAGGTGTTCCAAATGGAATACTGAAATGCGGGACCTGACCCGCTTGGAGGTAAGCAATTTACTACACCGACCTAATTTCCCCCACAATGGGATATTCGAGCTGTAACAATGTTTGGTCTCAATATTAAAGGACGTTTTCTAATTATCGTTAAGTTAATAAAAGCAAATTACGAAATCATTGTTTCGAAAATGATCATTTATTAATATATTATTTAAAACGGTAATACCACACCATTACAAAAAGTAAATAACGAAAGACATCCATATACGTACATATAGATCATTTATATACGTACATATCCCATCACATCACGTGTCATATCACGCCTATTTCCTATAGGGGTAGGCAGAGATTAAAATAGCACAGTTGTCATATTGTCATATCAACTAATAACTATTAACACATAACAAATTTTTTCTTCATTATTTTAAGCTTTTCTTCATTACCTTACATCGACATTTTTTTCACCTAATTTAGACGTTGGTCTTAAAATAGATTTATGTACACAATCTCTATTTATTTCACTTCTCAAGGGTGGTACTAAATTAAAATATAAACGTATGTAAAATAAATATAGAACTAAAAAATTAAATGATTGTTTCTGAAAGGATTAGCTCCTGACGATAAATTCGAACAAATTCCGATTCGAAGGTTATTTGGTCGTAATATTCCTTTTGACTGCCTCGTTGGTCGAGTGGTTACAAGTGCGACTGCAGATCGGGAAGTCCTGGGTTCCCCGGATCGGGTACTATTGGATTTTTTTAATTTAGAATTTCCAGTATTGACTCGGAGTCTGGATGTGTTACCGGTGTATAGCAATAGGCTCACCACCTATTCCATTGTAGGACTCAAACGTAACTGGTGAAATGTGGGGGTTTTCTACACTCCTCTGTCTACCCCTTCGGGGAGTACAGGCGTGATGTTACGTTTTTTATAATGTACGTTTATAATGTACGTTTTTTATGATGTTACGTTATTTTGTAAGCATAATTTTATGGGAATATTCACGAGTAGGTACGGGTCATGGAGTTTTAGGGACGTGATTAATATAAGCGTCCGCTTCATAGATCAAAGTATGTGTTACTCGTATTATCTTAGGATGAAATGTTTCGCAAAATACATATGTACTGCAAATCATTTGCGCCTTCTGTTCAAAATATGCTTTTAATATGAACATGACATACCTACTGGTCACAAAGTAAGTTGGAACATGGTTTTTTTACATGTTTTGTATTGGTTATGAAAAGCAAAAAGTTATACATATTATGTATAACAAGATGGAGTGACTATATCCGCAAAGTGGCTGGCAGTAGTTGGATGCGACGAGCTGAAGATTGAGCTCAGTGGCGTGCTATTGGAGAGGCCTATGTCCAACAGTTGACGAACATGGGCTGATAATGATGATGATGGTACATAATATGTACAGGCTAAGAGTGACTCAATCGTATACATGAAAGAGCTAAGAATAATTATCCCAAATATTAATATACCTGTACAAGAACGAAGTAAATATAAAAATGATTAAACTGTGCAAGAACCTATTGAAATTGCTTATTATATCATCATAAGAGATTTAATATAGTCTATTTGTAGACCTGCACAGATGACAAAATTACATAATACATTATTATAAAATTATGAGAATAAATCCAGAAGTAATAGTCACCAAACTTGAAATGGTTTAATGTCCTTTAGGTAATATTGCACCACCTCAGGATGAAATAACCGATCGTAAAGTGAGATAGCTTTCTCAAGCCAACGATTAGTGAATTACAAATCTTGTCAAAGTTGATATATATGTAGTTTAGTCAAGGAGTCGACTAAAATTAGTATTACTACACAGCCGGATAAATTTTACCCAGAACGCCGGCTTAGGTAATCACGTTCAGTATTCATTAAACGTGTCACAATCTTGGTCTTAATATCTCAGTTCAGGTACATTTTCATTATATCGAACTTTCTATTATGTTGGAAGCCAAAGCATCTTACACAATATAGGTACAAATCTCGAGATCAAAGTGTATTTAAATGAGAACGTTCAAAATATTACTCAATTGTTTTTAAAAGACAAAAGATCAATTTTCTAGAGAATATTTTTTAATAAACGTTCACTTATTTGAGACTCGTATTTATTTTAATCACAGTATTCATCGTTTTCCACAAAAATTGGCATACCAAAATAATGGCATCAATCAATTTTGATTTTACACGAAATAGCTTCCAGAGATTTGTCATATGACAATTTGAAGGTGATAAGATTAACGTAAGTGATAACTCAAGATATGCAACTCAACTAATCAAAGACTTTGAGTAGGGCCAAATCATTCTGGTATTCGCAGAGTTTTGTTATTAAATGATGAAACTGTCTCTTTAGGCATACATACGGACACAAAAAGCTTATCAACTTGGTCTTATACAACAATCGCTGATTTCATTAAAACATGTAAACAAGACAAAACGTAAATTTGCCTCAGTAGTTTTATTTGGTTAAGAACTTTTCTTAGCTTTACTATTTACATTACAGACAGAAGAACGTACTGCGGAGGTGGCCGTTTGCTGTCCAGGTTACAAGATGAAAGATGTGTCTTGTGTCCCCATCTGCCCCCACGGGAAGACGGGCCACGGTTGTTCTGAGGGTAACTTTGGGTGAAAATTGTTACAACGAATCTCATTAAAATGATCATTTACTAAACGAGCATGCAATCTTACTGATGGTAAGCGACCAACTAGAGAAATAGAAATGAAACTTCTTTCGAATCTTGGGAAAAATCTGTACCAATTCTCTTGTGCTAGTTACAAATGACTATTGCAATATTTGCTTCCACTAATAATTTCCTTCTAGTTCTATTAAATACTAAAAAAGTCTAAGTCTATCTGAATACTAAAAAAGTCTAAGTCTATCTGAATACCAAAAAAGTCTAAAAGCTACAATTTTAAGTTGATTAACTTGACTATATCTATATTTAAAGCAGAGAATAAGTTGCCACTTTAATAAGCATTCCTTAATAATACAAAATTTGAAAAAATCTTTAAAGTCTTCCCCACGGTACTGGCTCCTCTGATGTTAGATATATACTCGTACATAGAATTCGATGATCCCTTACCATCAAGAAGCAGTTTAAAAACATTCTTTGAAACAAACAAGAATTGGATAGAATCTAACGGACCATTATTCCAGACTGTCCCCCCAACAAGTGGGGGCCGAATTGTGTGCAAGATTGTCCCAGTTGTGACCATGGTACTTGTTCCCCCGTCACTGGCCTGTGTCAGTGTGAAGAGGGATGGCAAGGTGAGAGGTGGGTGGACTTTAATATTCAACTATTTATTTTATGTCGTGTTGAAAATTATCTTTCCACATCAGAAAATATTAATGGACTCGTAAAAAGGTCTGCAAATGTAGACAATAGCCAGAAAACATATTATAACTTAATTTATCGCAAATAAGGAAAAGGTTCTTCTGCAATAATAATTCATGAATATCACTACAATAATCAAATACTCTTTTATAGCTCAATGTTAAAGACGCATCTGTCTGACGCATTATTTGGTCACATATCCATATCCAGAATGTATGTATAGCAGACTTCCCTTAGAACTTCAATAGTTTAAACAGCTTGGGTGACTCTATTTCATTTCGCTAATTACTGAATGTGATATAAACAATATCATATTGCTCTACAAAATCAATGTCCAGTGAAATTTTTTTTCAGTTGTTCGAACAGCATGCCCTCTACTACATCTTCAACCACCATGATCGAAGAAATACTAACAACCGCCAAACCTGCTACTAAAACCTCCCTTCAGACTACAATTAAACCAACAGAGACAACTACAATGAAAACAATAACTGAAACAACTGTTCCTAATACAACCTCAATGAAAATTACAACTTCAACAACACCCAGTCCTCCGCCTACTGCAGTATTAAATATCATAAAAATATCGAAAGAAGAAACAATGAAGAGTACAGTTACCACCGAAATATATAATAAAACGAGTGTTACACCAGTGTCGACTACCCAAAGTAAAGATATAATAAAGGTACCAAAAAATATCGTTATAAGTTCAAATTATAACAGAACTGAAACACCCTTCGATAATTCAAGCGAAATTTTTCAAACAAACATTAATAACATTTCTAATATGAATAACACAACCGTTTCAATTATAAACACTACATCCACCATAATTCCAACTACAAGAACAACCATGGCGACCACTTCCTTAATTAAACTGACCGTCAAAGAAACTGTTACGAAAACTGAATCGCCGAAGAAACCAGAAACAACTATAAAAATGACAACAACTAAAACCAAGCCGAAAGAGATTTGGATTCGACCGACACAGAGAGGTGAATCTTCATTTATTGAAACTAAAATCAAAACCAACCTGGAACAATCCCATAACAGATTAAGAAGTGCACCGAAAAACGAAGAAACATCAGAGCTTACGACACCAAGAACTATAATTGTCTCTATAATACCTACATCTGTATCTTACGTTACGTTTAAAAAGATTGCGCTTACAACAGCGTCATACATGTCCCAAAAGAACAATATTATTTTACAACAGCAGCAAACGACTAATAACAAAACGGAGCAAGCTATAACAAAGCCTCTAACAACCCAGCAGACATCTACTTCAATGCCATTTACTATAAGAATATTATCTACGTTCGTTTCGAAAAATAAGACTTTATCTACAACCGTTTCTCCTCTGTTACATAAAAATGTTACCAAAACCACTCTCTCAAAACTTGAAGAGTCTTCTTTAAGTACAAGCAAGCACTCCTCAACGAGTAAAACAACTAATAGCATGCCGAGCACCTTAAATGCGGCTATCAAGAAACTGAACTCTTCTAACAATTTAACAACTACTTCTCCTCCAACTAACAATCGAATCACTCAAGGATTGAAAACTTATGGAACGACTTTTAAATTTTCTGAATCTACCTCATTTGCCCGTCAGACCAATTTTGGACGGAAAACTTCGTACGAAACAACTTCTACATCTCCACTAACAAGTGCATCGTTAAGCAGTAAATCTATAGTTTTTGCCACAAAAACCATTAAAACCCATAATGGCAATAATACCAGAAATATCACGATTAAACTGGAAACAACAACTCCTGTACTTGGAGATGTATCGGTAAAAACAACCAAAATACTGAGTATAAAACATGCGCAGAAGACTAATGATACTAAAATGAATGTAACTAAGGTGTCTAACTCTAAACCTATTGTAACAACAGCGGGACCCTTAGAGGATGAAACTTTTCATATTTTGACAGAACCGGAGCATATCACTGCCGTCATGAATGACAAAGGGCGTGATCACTCAACAGTCGACCTGATATCCGTGATAAGTATCGCAGGAGGTGTGATGATGGCGGTTATCACAGTTGCAGTTATCATAGTAATGGTCGAAAGATGTAGAAAACCGAGATACGAAGACGTAAGGAAAATAAATGATATTCGAATGCAAGTTATGATTGACAACAACGATGTTCCACCGCCTTACGTTAGAAGTATATTTCATACACCGTTACCAGGTGAATGTTACATTGATTTATTCAAATATTAATATCTTTAAATTTTAAACAACATATAATAGAAATTAAATAAATCACTAACATTACTTTTATAATGATATCATGGCAAGTTTAAATAACTAAAATAAGTTGGAAGGAATCTAATTACAATATGACATTCGTATTGTATATTAAAACTTGATAGGGAATAGTTTATCTCATAAGACTCTGTCCTAGATATTTAAATTGTGTTGTCATCGGCCCATTAGCTCAGTTGGTTAGAGCGTCGTGCTAATAACGCGAAGGTCGCGGGTTCGATCCCCTCATGGGCC
>DWDT01001135.1:0-16938 GCA_018245595.1 Microceris scylla | reverse complement strand
ACGAAGAGGTAGGCAGAGGAATGCAGAACACTCCCACGTTTCACCAGTTACGTTTAAGTCCGGCAATGGACTAGGTGATGAGCTTATTGCCATACACTGGGCACATTTCCGGACTCCAAGTCTCTAATGGAAATTCTAAATTAGAAAAATCCATTTATACCTACCCGACCCGGGATTTGAACTCAGAACCTCCCGATCGGCAATCGCGCTTGCAAGCACCTGACCAACGAGGCAGTCACGAGAGACTTTACACATAGAGTTTTTCAATATCTTTATATCATTGTCTGTCATCCTGTTTATGATCAGCGAGGCAGAGTATTGTTTGTAAGTATTTGAAAGGAGACCACAACGATAAAAGCGTTCTTGATGACGATGATAAAGTTTCTTGTCGCCTCTGTCCATAGCTGGTGACATTCTGTATATAACTGTTGAAACGTGGGAGTGTACTATACTGTTCTGTCTACCTCTTCAGGAATCATAGGCGTGATGTTACCTTTTTTTCTACAACCAATTTAGCATAAACGCCTCCGTTCACTACACGGAAGGATCGGAATAATATATTCTTAACTGGACTATAACTCCTCAATAGAATATCGGTAGAATATGATATGAAAATATAATACATTCTATTTTTGGCTAAATCATTTTTAATAAAGAGAAAGTTATCCGAATATCTGTAATTTCCTCAACCTGCTCCTCCGACGGGAACATACTCGATAACGAGAAATCCCTTATCGGCGGTGGATATTTTATACGCCTTCGTGCTCGTAAATGGTCGGTACTCGTAAATCTTCTTACAGCTTCACACTACGTTTATTTTGTCATCTTTCGCGAAATGGGCGCACACTTATATACTTCCTACTGATGTCTACACATACAAGGAACTCCTGAAAAGAGTTCCTTCAACCCCACGTATTGGCAACTTCTGTGAAGTTTCATATGGCCATGGTCGACGGTGGCCACTTACAATAAATTTTATAGAAAAAAGTTAAGTTTATAAAGAAAAATTGCTTCTAAACAAGTAATATATATCTAGTCTCACAAACGGGATACTTGAAGGTTAGGGAGGAAGTCATCGCCGCCTATGAATATGTGTAACATCAGTCAAGTTGCTATTTCTCGTTTCATTTCTCTTCAAGGACCCCATGTTATATTACTTTGATAATATTTGAAAAAGAAGCTCATTCCACATTTTACACATGTGTGTTGAAAATAAGCACGGAAACGGAACCATACAGGATCTTTACGAATTTTACCTGACAGTCCTCCTGCTTTTGACAGCAGTCACAAACGCCTGCTGCCTTTTGCTGCTCATTACAAAGAAAAAATAGTTTAGATAGATACTTTAATTTATTTACTGTAGTAAAACATACCAATGTAAATCAGCAAGGTGACTTAGGAATAAGACTTTTGGCGCCGAATATTAGTTTACTTAAAAATAAACGATAATTTTTACCTTTATTTTAGACCTAAAGTTCTTTCTATATTCTTTCAATAGGGCTGACCAATTCGATTGGTAAAACTTCGTGAGCATTTCGAAAGTAACGAACAAATGGCAGCCCTAATTATTGTGTTCAGGTAACAGCTGTTAAATCTGGTGTAAAGTGGTTAGATAAGAAGACCGAAATGAATGAACCGAAACGAGATAATTCTCCAAGGTAAAAAACGGTTAATATTTCTCCTTTCTCCAAGGTTAAAAAGCGGTTATAAACTATTTATAATATATTCCATAGCTAACTGGCTTTTAATAATTAAGTTAAAGTTGTTTTGCAATGTTCCGTATTTTGTTACACATATTTTTTAAATCTTTCATACATTGATTTATTTTGATTTTATCAATACGGCAATACTTCAATTATGGTCATTTAAGTTAATCCATTGCGTCCGCTATGTATGTAGGTACATAGACTATGTATCATACCTAGTATTCATGAGCTTATGTTTCTAATCACTTAAACTTGGCAGTCGACATGCAAACTGTATAGGTTTACATGATCCTATGTCTTTACAAAAAATCCTATGTCGAGGTTCTCGAAAAATGGATTTTTTTTTAAAGAGATAGTTTATTTCGTAGCTTTCTTAAAACGGGCGACTGGTAAACGATCATTTAAGTGCCCCCAGTCCACTGGCATAACTATTTCCCAATTTTTATAGCCCACAAATAATAAAACGGTACTTAACAGAAAACATCATAAGGAAACCTGCACGCCCATAAATTTTGCCAATCACCCGTATTCGTACGATTCGTGCAACCAGAAATTGCTTAAGATGGGACTGATTAGGCACTTTTCTAGGCAAGCGTACTATATCTCAGACTGTATCTCGCTTATCAACAGGTGAATTAGCAGCCAAATGCGAGCATATTGAGGTTTATAAGAAACCCAGCATTTTATGCTAGGATTTTTCTTTTTTTTATGTTTGCCTGATAAACAGACAGACGGGCCAACTGATGGTATGTAGTTACCGTCACCTTTATACATGAGCAACACCCGAGAAATAGCTAAGGCGAGCTCTCATTGCGCTTCAGTTGAAGAACCCCATGTCATAATGCTCCGGGAAAACCTCAGATGGAGACTCATTGCACCTTTTATAGGTGCGCGGTAGAAACTGAAAATTTAATTTGGGTGTTCTTAATGAAGTCATGTAATTAACAATGACACAGTAGGAATTGGATGATAAGAGTAATAATAATTATTTATTGATAATTGTTCACAAAAGACGAACTCAATGTCAGTGTCATTTTCTGCCAGTCGACCAAGGAGATAGTGAAATGTCTTAATAGGCACTAAATCTTCTTAGTTTGAATGGAATGGTGAAACGATAAATTAAAAAAGTTTTACCGCTTATAAAAACGCTGAAAGTGAAAGACATCCTCCTATCTGGAAACATTCCCACAGCTTTTACTCATATTATTTTGATATCGTACATAAAGAGTGTCGTAAATTATACGGCTAACGATTGTAAGGCCGCGTACACGTTGCGCCGGCGCGAGCTGCGTTGGCAGTAATATCGAAATGATGAGGCAAATTATTATATCATCACGCCAGGTTCCTTAAGGGGTAGGCAGAGAACACTGACTGCTAAATATTTGCGATGAATATCAATTATCTGGGGCCTGACGTGCTTGTTCTACGCAGAGACGCAAGTATTAAAACAAATGGAACTAAGAAATACAATTTGACATATTGCTTTTGTGTGACATATACATAAATTTGACATATTGCTTTGTGTGTGACATGCAATATAACCGTGTGACGGTTTTTTAATATATCACCGTCAACTGTGTGATAGATTTTTAATGATTCGGCAGCAAAATGGATACCTTTTTAACAAACATTATTGTCTAAAAACAATTGCAACAAGAACTTGGCTGTAAATAGAAGCGAAATTGCTAGGTGGTACGCCCACAAAAGCACGTGGCACTGACAGAACTGAGTGTATCTGTGCGGTCATGCTCCACCCACACTCGTGACATTCGTTTGTCTTCTTCCTCTATAACGAGGTATCGTTATGTGATGTGTCCTATTTTGGTTTCTAACAAACCTTTGTCTCCCACACTGCTTCTCTAAATACCAATTAATTGGCTTTGGCAGATGGTTTTGATTCCGTGTTCCAGGTGTTATTTTTGGCATCGATTATTCTATAGCTATACTCTTTCGATTGGATATAGATTATGAAGTAGGATCGATTACTAATGAAGTGAATTCCATGGCACTAAATATCATTTTCTTATATAAGTTTGATTGCTTCTATCAATTTCGCCTTCTAAATCTAATACTGATATGAAATAATCTTGCTCAACACAAGAACATATCATGATGAATAGATTTCAAAATATAATTCCAAACCAAAAATGTCATTCAAATCGAATACAAAAATGTTCGTATGACATATAAATTGTTTGACATTGATTTTAAACAACTTCACTCTCTTTGTCTTCGTTCTCTCTGAACACAAAAAAATACAGAGTTTATGTCATAAACAATTATATTTCTTATAAGCTTTTTTGATTTACTTGTACATGGGAAACAAATAACATGTGTCCGAGCCCTATACGAATTTGGGCTAATAATATCCAGAGGGTTAAGAAATAATTTACGATACTACTTAATAGCTTGCGCCAATTAACTATGAAATATATCGCGCGAAATAATATAATAAAATTAAAAACAATGATTTCATAATAAAAAAAATTACACGAAAAAGAACCTGAATGTCAAAATGTTGTAAATTTATTTTGTTAAATGGCTTACATTAATGGTGTTTATTCATTATACATACATATGTGCAGATGAGCTATGGAGTTGCGTTTGATGTCTCGAATATTGAATCTAAAGAAACATTAAACAAAGTTTTATATTGGAAAGTCGAGATTTCGTCTTCTAGCCCTCTTCTAGCTCTCTAAAAGATCTGAAAGAGTTATCCGTTTTCAGGTCGATATAATATCGAATCATGACGCGGCTGATGGCCAAGAGAAGGCGATCTTCGGCATCTTCATCAAGAACGTCGTACCTAACAGTCCTGCTGGAAAATCCGGGGAATTAAAAGTAAGGATATTAGAATATTACAAGCAGCGCTATATAATATATAAGGTTATTGGAATTAATGTTGAAACTAATGTTGAAATATAAGGATTTTAAAATATTAGAATTTATGGAGAATACTTCAAAACCAAAACCGGTGAGAGAGAGATGTATGAAGATAGAAAATGTACAAGAAGAATCACGGGTCTGTAAGGATACACATATTTAATACCTGATACGAGGTACTATATAATGTAATAATATTAATTGTCCAACAGACAGGTGACAGAATTTTGGAAGTGGACGGTGTATGTGTACGGTCGGCACAGCACGAACGCGCTGTCCAACTGATCAAAGCAGCTGGAGATACCGTCACACTCACAGTACAAAGTCTTCAAACTTGGGTATGAATTGAAACCAAACTTACATCAACAGGTCTTACCAAGACGTTGATTATTTTAATACATCAGAGAATTAATATTACAATTAAACAAATTACTAAATATCACAGTCTAATTCCTATCATAAATGACATTTTTGTTTAGCTTACTTGTTGAACGAACTGATTATTAGATTTCAATATACCCTCATTTTCAAGTCGAGCTCAAATGATGAATTTTGCCTCAGTTACTTGATCCTTAAAACCCTAATCCTAGTTTTGTGGTCAATTTGTATTATTGTGAAGTTATTTTAGAAATTGACGAATACAGAAGAAACTTTGACAGCGTGATTTAATACTACAAAAGCATTATTTGTATTCGTGAGATCGTCGCACATTACATTAGCTGTTACTATTAATTCTTCTGTGAGCAGTATAGTCAATTAAATAACCGTTATAATTATAGTTTAGGGCAAATGTGTAATTACATATCCCCAAAGTAATGGATAAAGACAACATAGAACACAATATCAATAGGCTATGTGGATGTAAAAATAATGTAGTTTTTCACATATTTAAAATCTTAAATCTGATATAGAATACAGATTCATCGGATGTAGAGGGGTCGACACCATCGCCGAGTAAGAAGCGGAAAGCACCAACTGCCCCCGCGTCCACGGCAGCGCCCACGGCTGCAGCCGCCCCTGCTTCCACTTCGCCAGCTCAAACGGCGCCGACTGCCGGTGGAGCACCTGAGCCTGAAGTAAAGGTAAGACCGTAATAAAATACACTATCAAGTAAATTTATCCATGATTAAAATATGTAGGTACCATGTCCCACTTCTGGATTCTAGAATTAAAATTGTAGGACATGTTTCCGATTTTGTAAGGTTTCTGAATTATTATCATATGTTGAATCACAAACAATATCACTCTCAATATCACATGAGGAAAACTGCATAACTTTAGAGTTTTTCGTCATGGCCTAGAGGATATATAAAGTCTACCGGAAGCTTTTCCCTATTTCGTAGATAAATCTTGTCTCGCCTTCCCTATTTCGAGAGTTGACCAGTTTTCAGCATTAGACGATAAAAGGGGCGATAACAATGATAAGAGCTAAGATATGAGATAAGAGAAATATGTACAGAGCTAAATTTTTGATCTTTCGTGAGATTATAAATCACGTTCTGTTTTCTCGTTCATAATCATTACATAATACAGATATTTAAATCCAAAAAGATGTTTCCTTCGTTTTTTTTCAATTATCAAAGTAAATGCTAAAATTAATGCTTGACTGAATATCTCAATTTTCTCAATATTAATCAAATTCAGGTGACGATACACATATATTGTTCACTAGATTACGGTAACACCAGAAGCCGAACAGGAGAAAGCAGCTTCGGAAGCGAAGAACGAAAAGAAGGAGTCGTCCGTAGCAGAAGCACCCAAACCGAAACCGGTGTACTCTGATTCTGAGAGCGAGAGTGAAAGTGAAGATGAGAGGCAACTGGGAGGCAGAATATACACAGAGGCTGGAGTCGAGGTAATACATCCTTTTATTTATTTACGAAATGCAGAATACTTGTGCGTTTCATGTAAGAATATTGTAGTAAAACATTCAGTATCTATATAAAGACTAAAGAAATTTATTACATCACCAAATTGAAATAGATAAAATATTATCGCAATGAAATTTGGTAAATAATCGATATGTACCAATTTCTCACTAAGATGTTTTTGCTTATTTATTCAGATTTGTACAATAAATTGTTTGTTGATTGATAAAAGAAGTTAATATGAAAAGGCTTGACCAAAAAAGTATAAATCGATTAATTTAAAGTGTTATTTTATAAATATTCAGTTATTTTTAATACACTCGAATTCTATTGTGTTCTCAAAATGCTAATAAACTTATTAATATCGAAAATAATTTAACGATGAGACTGAAAATAGGGTAATCGTGATTCAACTACGGAAACAACGATAAATCTACTTCTGATGCTGAATAACAATCCTTGCATTGTTGTGATCCATTGGAACTGTGTGATGGGCAGACGTGTGCTACCATAAACACTTGAAAAAAGAATAGTGGAAGAATCAGTTAATCTATCCGCAAGGTCACAGGTTTTGGCAATCAGTACATGAATTAATGTTCATTAAACATTTTTTCCTGTGACATGGATAGCAAAGGAATAGACAGCAGACAAATGGCGACTGTCGGCTGTCAAGATCTGTAACTAACGTTGATCAGCAATGTAGGAATAAGACTGTTAATATCAGTTAGTCCGATTAATATAAGTTGTTTATTGGTGCATGGTTTTAAATCAGTTTTGAACGTCCATAGATCGATCGAGCTTCAGCCGGTGCGGTCAGGCGAAGCAAAGAGGAGAGAGAGGCAGACCCCGAGGAAGAAGACGAGTTCGGCTACACATCAAGTGAGTGGAAAGATACATTATTCACGCTTGTCAACTTTTCCTTTTACTTCATCCACGTCTACTTGTACGCGTGCCTGCTAGAACATTCTAGATGAAAGTGGTTTTGTTTTATTATTGTTACGAGGACACTGATTAAATTTCGGTTAAGTTCTATAAAAGCAAAGATAATTTTTGGATTTGTTTCTCGTAGGTATACACCTACAATTTCAAAGATAATATGTATATATTTGTCAATATAACAATCATATATATTTTTATACATTAGCGTTTACGGCATATTTCTACAGCGTCTGATTTATCTTTCTCTTATTATTTTTAACGCTAAAATTTAGTTTGATTGAGGATCTTAACAATAAAAATTTCAACACTAAACATTTCACTTTAATTATAATTATGTTCTAGTTTTTCAAGTGTTAATTCTATAAGCAATTACGTTAACAATTTTTAATTATATTTATTTTGATAATTATTCATTTTCAAAAATTACAGGCATAGTAATTATCATTGCCTAAGTTATTGTGCGGTGGTGTGATGTGATTGACAATATGAATAATGAATATTATATTTTGAATATGAGACTTAAACAATATTTTTTTCATCATTCTGCGTTACTTCTCTATATTTTTGTCGATGTTTTTATCATTTCACTTGAACATAGGTTTCCTCTGAGAATGAGTGGGTCCTTCTCTATATGAACTCTTCAAACTAACCCTACTCCATGCGGGCAATATTTTCAAAAAGGATACAAAGACTTCTCTCCCTATTAAATTATTGATATTACGGGTATAACATCGGGTATAACAACGGGTATAACAACGGGTAAAATAACAATCCATTAGATATTTAAAGGTTTACATAAACACATTGAATAAAACACATGAACATAGACATGGTTGTATAATCATGAAGCCCCAGCCAAGCCACGGAGAGCCTTCAGATTTCACTGTTCGACACCATTTATATAACGTAAATATTAAAGTATTTACCGCTTATTTATAATGTTTATTCTAATCAAAATTTTTTATTTTCAAAGTTAGTTAGTTAGTTAATTGATTTATGTCTATTATTCAGCTTAGGCCGGCACAGTATATAGTATTAATGTTATCGCTACTTAATAATCCAAGTTAAAAGATTAAATAGTTACTAATGCATATGTTGGATGTTACGAACTTCATCTATTTTTCCTGGAGAAAAGTAATGCAGTATCGTTAATGCTCTCATAAATTTCGTAAAACAATTAACCACGAAATCAAACATAGATAATTTTTATTCTCATTATCGTCATCAGTGGATATTTATCCACTACTGGATATGAGCCTCTCTTGAAGGCTTTGCCCGTAATCCCCACGCTGTACCTGCAAGTCAGGATCGCAGAGCACAGCTTTTTGCTCAGCCTATGCTGATGCCCACTTCCGACCTGGTCTTTTAGGCGTGCCTAGGCAGACTGGGCTATATCGTAATCAACCGGCCTTCGCCAGACTTTCGCTTGTCATATAGCAGAGTGCACCACGGGCAAGCGAGTTTGGTTTAAGCTGGTAAGACTGATCTTGAAACCTTTGACGCCTAACAATAATCTTTCGCATTCATTATAGAAATATTAATTTCGCACGGGTTTACTTTATAGGGCTTAAAGTTAAAATAAGCTTTTCGCACCTCACGTTTATATCGAGCGTGAAAACGGAAAATGAGGCTTTTGACAAGCCACCTTTATATTCGTATTGCTTTGATTCGCTCTATTTTTAGCACCACGCGCGCGTGGCGTGCCTATGTAATCCTTTGAAATCCGTATTTCATTGGCGTTGCCATTGTGACTTATTCATATTTCAATACGAACCAATGAGATGTATGTATTTTATTTGATGTGACACATTTAGCAATAACACGAAAATAACCAAAATTTTTCGAAATGTCGCGGTTTTATTCCCAAGGAAACAATATCTGTGTTTAAATTTCTTCATGTATTTTTACATTTTTTTAAGTACAATATTTTTACGTACCTACCCTACCCCTTCACCTGGGTGGTAAATGACATTTGGCGTTAAGTCCGCCCTTTGTGAACAACAATGAAGGATAAATAAATAATTCTTCCAAACAAAAGTAGCGTGAAATAGGCGAGAGAAAAAAATTAAATTTCTCTCCCCTGAAACATCTCACTTCCGACCTGACTTTAGGTGCTATCTCAGACAATTTGAGGAGAAATATCGCGCGCGAAATGAGATTAAGTCAGTCATGTCTCAGGGGAGACACTTGGTAATGAGATAATAATGAATTATCATGCCTGTCCAATTTCTGTGGACATGTTTAACAGTTGGTCGGCATTGTTAGCATTGGGTACATTTGTACATCAGAAACTTTAAAGACAGTTTCAAAACTTTCGGCAAATTGTGTGACCGTGCGTGTACGAAGAGGGTGATGAGAATAGAAGAAGCACGTTAGGCCTGTGAGGACACAGATATTTGGCACACGTACTGTATTCGTACTCTGTAAAGGACCTAGTGTGACGATGCAATGGCGCAAACGATGCAATGACGTTTTGAAATTTCCAATAATATCTTGGGGGCAACTCAAACTGGCTTTTTAGTTGAATAATTTCAACTAGATAGAAACTATAGTATATGGTAAGCAGACAGCAGATAAATACATATCATATATAAAATTCTGAATTCTTTCTTACTCATATTTAGACTATTTTACATCCAGACATTAAATAAACAGTTGTGCTCACCGCACAAATGTGTGGATCACCATTCAGTGCAGTAACACGCCAGTTAAAAGTGAATGAACTGTATGTTCACTGCGTTCGTTTAATAAAAATAATTTCCAAATTATCCCGTTGCTTACACGTAACAAAAAGTGTTCAAAACGCCTAGTTTTCCGCTAGGTTGCATGCGTTATACCAACTATTGACTACACGTACCTAACGATAATTAATAATTATAAAAAGTTTCTTAATTTTTTAATCATTACTGTGATATGACGATAATATTGCTGCTTAGAATGTCTAGATTTTAGCCCGTCAAAAAAACAATACGACGCATGGTCAATATGGCGCCTACACAGTATGGCGTAAGAAACAATATGGCGACTGGACCAGTATGGTGTAAAAAAACAATATGGCGGCTTGACAACAGGGCGTAAGAAACAATATGGCACATTAAATAAGTTCGTTTTTTGTATAACCAATTGCAATAAGTGCGACAAAAACTTCGCTATTTTTTTTGTACTCTTTTTGCCGGACGCAATTATTTTCTACTTTTTTGCCACGCAATTAAATAAACTTATTTAATTTAATTATGATATACTCGTAATATAAGTATAAAAAACTTATAAACATACGGTTAGACTATTAGTTATAAATTATAATGTATTATTATTTATGAACAAATGCGTAAACTTGTGACGGCTATTATAGATAAAAATGTTTGTTGGGAAATAATCGTACGGTATTAATTTCAAATGACAAGCTGATATTATGATACATTTTATTTTTGTGAAGATGTGATGATAATATGATCAATAAAAATGGTGCCACAGCCTTCTTTATATACACATTAAGAATTTATTAATGTATCAATTTATTTAGGTATATTTCATCAATTAACTTACATATGTATTAATATACATATTGATAAAATGAATCGATAAATCCCTTTCTAATATGTTTTTACTTTCCATAACAAACCATTTTCTTTTTTCTTCCATCTCAACATATCTGCCTGTTCATTAGTATTTTTTGTCATAATGTATCTTTTCACCGCGATGTTCAACATACATATTATATACATACATATACAACTAATTCAATAACTTTGTAGCTTTTTTTATTAAATTGTATGGTTATATTGTTTTATTTTCTTTATTTTAGAACCTTTGGAACTTGAATATAGTTTGCGTATAAAACAGTAATTTGGTATATTTAAATTTCAGTTGAATAAATTGGTATATTTGAATTATGGCATTTTCAAGTGAATAATTTGGTATATATAAATACAAGTGAATAATTTGGTATATTTAAATTATGGTATTTTTGACTTTGTTCCACCACTGGACCTGTGATTCTCCCAGCATCTAAAGGAAATGAGCAAAATGTAGCACCGTGCTGCTCCAGTAAAAATAGTAAAAATATGAGTAGCTAATCTATAGATTTCACAGGGTTTTAAAAACTTTAGAGGGCAGTTAAACAGTGACTTGTTTATGCAATGGTTGCCGTCCATGCTGAGTTCCTCCTTAATTGTGGGTTTAATTCCCTGCCAGATAATCTTTTGATCTGGCTGCAAAATTATCTATAAAAATATGTATTTAAAAGTGTTCAATACTTATAGCTTATGAATTGTCTAATTAAAATAATAAACATAATACAGGTTCCGCCGAATTTAGGAACAATGTTGTGAGAAATGGATATTCTTGTGTTAAAATATAAATATTAGGTAAATTAGGTAACGTAATAAAGGTGAATTCCCTCGCAAGTATATTAACATAACATCATGCTCTATTTCCCGGAAGTAGTAAGAATGGTTCATCAGCACCAAGATACTTATAGATGATGCCTGCTATCAAAACTAAGCATGTATATAAAAAAAACTGAATCCTTACCATCAGTTGCGCTTTCGCTTTATCAGTTTATGCTACGAGTACATACGAGTACGTCTTACACACAGAGGTAAATACGCGAGTCTATTGATAAACATTTCGTATGAAAGCTCCCCCCCTCCCCATCTCCATGCCGAGCTTATCTACAACATATCTAATCTATGCATGACTAACACCTGTTCGCATTGTTTATTGCGTGCGACCTTGCGGGTTTGGAAATAGACACGGATCGCCTATCGAACGGTTCCCGAATAGCACGAAGACGGAACGAGCTTCACGCTGGTATTCAGCTGACAGCGCTGACAGCTCCGGCTGAACGAAAAATTAATTAACTTGGTAGAAAAATTACAATTAAGTTTGGTTTTATCAGCCTACCCTGTTAGTTATTTAGCGTTATGATGCAATACTAGGACAGACTTGTGAGTCAAATTCAAATTCAAAGTCAAATTATTTTATTCATTATAAGGTATATATGTACATACACTGAATGAAGGTCATGTTTTAGTTATATGTTATACTATACTTCGGTTTTGTACGCCCCTCAGGCTATAGTAGACCGGGAGAAAAAAGCCGGAGAAAAAAAAACCCCATATTCTGTATATTCATAAATAGTAATAAAAAAACACAAAATTGCAAACATACTGTACATGCTTAAACGTTTCGTGATATTATGATTAAATTGTGTACCGGTCTCACGTATGTGTTTTCGAGATAGGTCAACTAGTTTGCGACCTATTCGGTGTTCTCCACGAGTTCCTGGAGCTAAGCCGCTTCGGTACACATTTTAATCATCCTACGTATGTATAATGATATCAATAACCACATGGTCTTACACTTTTCATTGAAAGAATACTCTCATCCAATAGAAGGACTGATAATGGTAACTGCACGTTCAATATCTCAGCGGTGTCAGATTTAAAGTTGCTTTTGTGTCATAAAACTAACCAGACATGAGTAAGGGTATAAAAAATTTCTTGAGAATTTCTAAATATTTTTATATTCATGCTCGATACTTATGGCTAATTGTAAGAATGAACTGAACCCGAACTAAAGGCTATAGACATACTTATTGACACATACTAATAATACATTTTAAAAAATAGATCATCGTCATCACACTACCTATTGCATGGGATGTAAAATGGAACCGGTGAAATGGTGGAGTGTACTGAAGTCCTCTGCCTATCCATTAGGGGATTATAAGCGTGGTGTTACGTTTACGTTTACCATCATTAACCCATTTAATCGTTACATCATATATTAAAGTCTATTTTCACATTTCAGTCGTTTATCAAAATCAGCTCTAGTCTCCCTGCCCCCTATTTGAAAGAGACCTTAAAGGCTATATTGGCATAAGTTACATTGGCATAGGCTACATTGGCCAAATGTTTGTTGATACATTTTTTTATCCGTTTTTTGCCTTTTGTTTCAGCATATTTAACTGAATACAGAACCATGTGTGTTGTGACTTTTTTTCTTCAATAGCTATTGAATTATTTTCGCCCCTTTGCCCTCCAATTAACAGAATGGACGTTGGCACTAAAACAATTAACAAATGAACGTGTGACAGCGACCGACGGGCTGATACGTAGCTGGATGTCGTTTCTAGTGTAATTACTAATTACCCCTTGTACGGAATAGAACTTTATTTCAATTGTGGAATTTATTTATTATGTACTTCAATTAATTTATGTGTTTTTATTTAATTCATTCTTTTATTTTGTTTTTGTCCACTAAACTCAAATTACACATTTGAAAATTCCTAATATTCTAAATAATAATTATTAAAAAAACACTATTTATAAAAAAAATATCCTTGTGAGGCATAGTTCCCAGAATACTGGTAGCATAACCCATTACGCATTTTTAATGTATCTTGATTTTTTATAAAAATCGGCATTTATTTTATTTTCGTTGGAATTAACATCCTTGTCGAAATTTAATATTTATGACATTATTAATGAAATGAAACAGAATTTACTGGTATTACCAATGTATTTTAGTTTAAATTACTTTTCTCGAAGGTTTTCGTAATATCTCTTTGACGAGTAACTGATTCAAGTATTTTAGATAATTAGAGTACTGATAATTTCATTACATACCCATAAATTATTTGGCAACATTCTCCGATATTCTAAACTTGGAAGTAATCAATCGATTGCTCTACGAATTTATTTATAACTTGAATAGATACTAATCTATTGCGATGCCGCAATGGATTAGTAACAAAATACGGCGATGTTACCGACTAATGTATTGCGTATGTGATGTCATTAACAAGTAAAGTACCGTTCGCATATAAATCGAATTATATATGTATGTATACGAGTACAGCAGTCATTACATATCAATAAATGTACGGACAGCAAAACGGAAACGCGGCGTAAATTGTTATGTGTTAGCAGCTTTGGGCGTTAAAATATTTTATTATATCGTAAAAACGCTCAAAATCTCTAAATTTATAATGTAAACAGTTCCGTATATTTATGTGTCGGGCACACGCGGTGGTCGGCGCGCGGACCGCGGACACGTCTCGTACTGAATGAGAATTTTATTAAATATTCATCATCATCGTCTTCATCATCACAGTACTTTAATTCATGTTTTTAAATTTCATAATATGTCATATTTTGCAGCCAGAATTCGGACTGGAATTTCATAGACTTTATCTCGCCATGCAGTAAATAGGTTCGGACTTCATTATAAAAACCAAAACGACAGGCAAATGCTACACTATGCCAACCTAATACTAAACGGTTACTTTAGCCCTTTTACTAATATTTTAACGTCATGAATAAGGGTTGGTTGTAATAATCGATACAATTGTTCAGTAAACCGTTGAATAAAACAGTACGGTGGGACCTTAGCTTACCCACAGGAACTTGCCAGCATGTGACGTCACAAATGTGTGGGCAACCCATTGGATAGCTCACGTTATATTATCAATATACCCTCTGACATGAACACTGCATACATTGCAACGTGATCCTGTACCGAAGTTATGTTTGCTTAATTTCAGTTGAACTTCGTCATTTACATAACGGAGCGGCTATGGACTTTGTCGCTGATAGCAATTTTGTGTTGACATTTTTACTTAATTCATGCTCGCTTGAAATAGAGTGTTGAGTAAACGGATCGCCAATTATCACGATTTCATTAAATAGGATAATTCATATGACTGTACCAACAGCGAAATGAGATTATTTATTGTAGCAAACTCGTATAAAATTCAGTTAACATAATTATTCTCGTATATTAGGTACAATTTTATGAATGATATCTCCACACAAGGTCATTTGATCACAAACTACGCAGAGTCTGTTAACTAGAACGATAATAAACATGCTTAGAAATATATGCTAACACTTATATGTAAATATATACTAACATGGATATTGTTTACAGCCAGACACAAAACAAATACTTAGGCTCATAACACAATAATTAATTCCCAGTGTGAATAGAACTCACAATCCCAGCTCAACATTCAGGTTCACTAAACACTGGAAGCAAGCTTGTTAAATGAGAAAAAGTTGACGCAATTACTTTTGTCGCCACGAAAATAAAATTTTCTTAAAACACAACGAACTGTGTAAAAGGCGAAAAGCAATCTCTGATAATGTAGCTCCCTCGATGGCGCACAGCCTGCCGCTTCGTATGCATGAATATTTTTGCACCTCATTACTAAAAATCATCTTGCTAAAGAATTACACACTTAATATTGCGTCTGGCAAAATATAACCATCGGTTGCTGCATTTTAGTCCGTGTTTTTACGTAGCAAAGTTCTATTTTAACGAGAGGTCCGAGAGACCACGTCGTAAAGTTGTTTGCATTCAAAGCTCGGTGAAATGCAAATGCGTAAATTGCTGACGCCTTACAAAATTTCTCTACAAGCGGTCGATGTTAAATATATTACATAGTATAGTAGTGATGTTTTATTACTTTAGATTAGAATTTTTACGATTCGTTTTCTAATATAATATTCTTTTAAAGTCGAATTTTGATTTTTTTAAACTGTTATTTATATTAGAATTCAAACTTTATACATAAAAGTGTAAAGTTGCTTTTTGCTTCTAACAATATATCGAGTTGAGTCGTTTCACATCAGCAGGATTTTTTTCTGGCACACGTGTTAAGACTTTCAGTTCAGTGTCGCGATGGAAACACTGGAGAGCGCTCGTCACGCCAATTCTCGCTCATTTTGACGTTCGCGCGGAAGTTTATCCAGCGGAATTAGAAATTTAAATTTGGAATCGCTTTCGAGAATAATATTTTTTTATTGTAATGACCGTGGAGTGAAAATTTATTTTATGTGCCAGTATTCTGCCTAATGGTTTGGTGATGTGTTCTTCGTTTTTTTATGTTGATAAGTTGAAGAATAAATAAAATTATGTGCCCCAGTGTCTTGTTTATAAACCATCGTTTATAGTGTTGAAATCTTATTTTAATTAACAAATCATACATCTTACTAATTATTAAAAACGACAGTGGACGTAGAAAAATTTTATTGTTTAAGTTATCACTCGTAGCCAGAAAACCAGTACGTACCAGGAAAACATCATTTTAAAATTATTGACGCGGTCTATGAATCGCTTGGAAATGAGAGGGGGATGGCAAATTTTAAAAAAACTGTGGTTTAAATTATTTTTATCTGTTATCACATGTCAATTAATGTATTTAATTTAACTTATATATTGACATATTATATTTAAAATAAAATTTTAGTTGCAACTCGGGGTGTACGTCACGGAGGTCACGGGGGTCACTGGGTTAACATTATGTTACTTATAAATAGACAAAGAGTTTGAATTAATGCACGTGTCTATGATTACAACATATTGTTTTTCTGAATGAAGCCACAGCAATGTATAGGATAAGAACCTTATCCTGGCAATAATAGTCTGGCTACCAGCAACTGGCAATAATTTAAAAAATAAAAAAAAATGTTCTTTTACACATTCATAGTTTACAATATTTAAACGAAAACGGATTGGTTTCAAATTCAAAAGAT